>PVIJ01005190.1:0-106928 GCA_004024925.1 Scalopus aquaticus
CTCTCTCTCTCTCTCTCTCTCTCTCTCTCAACCCCCCTCGGTCTCTCTTCTCTTGATCCCTCCGTTTCTCCCTTCTCAGGCCCGCCTTCTCTCCTCTCTCTGTCCCTCCTCTCCTCCTCTATCTCAGGCTTTTATCCAATCCCCCCCACCCCTTTTCTGTCCTCCCCAACCCTATCTGGTCTACTTTTGTTCCAAGTCTTGCAGAGGGGAGGGGAGAGGAGGAGTGGGGCTAGGGCTCAGAGAGGTTCTCACCAGGTGGGGGTCAGCCTATGGTCCTCCAGCAGGGAGAGGTGGGAGGGGGAGGTGTTGTGTATTTGCCTTTGTGGGTGCAGCATGTACGCATAGCTGGAGCTGAGGACCCCGATGCACACAGGATGGGCCGTGAACAGTTGGACTAACTTCAGGGCTCAGGAGAAGTTAGGAGAGGAAGTGAGACTCACATAGGCAGCTGCTCATGCTTGGGGCTGGGGTGGTCGGTGGTGGGACCTGCTTGCACCCTCTCTTTCCTCTGTGAGCCTCAGATTCTTCCTCTCCAAGGAGTAGGTGTGCTCTGGAGGTTTAAAGGTCCCCTGGCTCCCCTGTGCCTTTGCTTTTGCCCCCATAAGCTGAAAGCCTGCCTGCTGCTCTTGGCTCTCTTTGGGGCTGTTTGCACCGTGGTTTGTGTGGTTGTACAAGGGGGTTCGCTTTGGTTCAACAAGTGCTTATTGAATGTGTGCCAGGCATTGTGCTGAATGCCTCGTTCATGCATGCAGGCGCTGGGTGCCTCATTCATTCATTCATTCATGTACACATGTGCCAAAGGCCTCATTCATTCATGTATGTGCTAAATGCCCCATTTATCCACTCATTCATTCATTCCTGTGCCTGGTTTGTGTGTGTGTGTGTGTGTGTGTGTGTGTGTGTGTGTGTAGGGTGATAGGTTGTTAAGACACATGCATATTTGACCACTGAACCAAAACTGATGTCAGGGGAGACTGTATATGAACATTTGTGTGCAAACAGTGCTTGATTTTTAAGGACATGTCAGGGAGTGAGAATCAATCTCAATCTCCTCAGTCTCTCTCTGTCTCTCTTTCCCCCTCCCTCTTTCCCTCTCTCCCCTCTTCACTGTTTCTCCTCTTTTTGCACCTCTCTCTCAACCTCCTACCTCTCTCTCTTTGAGTTTCTTTCCATCTCTCTCCCCATTTCTCCCCCACTGTCCCATCTTTCTTTCTGATCTCACTTCTCGGCTCTCTCTTCCCTAGCCTTCTCATTTGGAGAGGAGCTAGAAGTCACTGGTCAGGGGATCCCTAACACCCTCTCCCCCTTTAACACCCTAGACCTAGACCATCTCTTCTGGACACCCCCTGCTCGCACATCAGAAATCTAGGACAGGATATTTTCACTGTCCAGGAGTACAAGAGGAGGCCTTGGGACAGGGCCTTCAGACTCCAGGCTCATCATGGGACCTTAGGGGCCTGGGTGGTAGGGCTCAGGTAGCTGGGGCAAGGAGGGGGTGTCTCGTGAGTCCCAGGTAGGGGTTTCTCAGCAGGCTGTCTGGGTGTGGCTGACACAATTCCCTGGGGCTCTCTCCCTCTGGCCTCCCCCAGTATGATGAGTTGCCCCAGTACCCAGGCATCGTGGATGGCACCACAACCCTTGCTGGCTTCTCAGAGGCAGTGTCCTCAGCCCCAAGAGCCTCGGGACCCTATGGCCCCCACCGGCCAGCCCAGCCCCCACCCCCAGGCTTGGACAGTGATGGCCTGAAGAGGGAGAAGGATGAGATCTATGGGTGAGTGATGACAATGTCAAGGCTCCATGGAGTCTCAGGACTGGGGTTGGAGGGGCTGTCTCCCTGGGTTTGTCTCTCCAGATCTGTTTCTTTCTCTTGCTCTATCTCACTCTCTGTCTCTTCCTGTCTCCTCTCCATCTCTTCTCTCTGGTCTCCTGTCTCCCTCCCAATTCTCTGCTTCCTAGCCCCCCTGCCCTTCCCAACATGAACTCTCTCCTCTGGCTTCTCCTCCAGACACCCACTCTTCCCTCTGCTGGCCCTGGTCTTTGAGAAATGTGAACTGGCCACGTGCTCACCCCGTGATGGGGCAGGCACAGGGCTGGCCACGCCCCTGGGGGGCGATGTCTGCTCCTCTGATTCCTTCAACGAGGACATCGCTGCCTTTGCCAAGCAGGTGGGCACCCTCATCCACTGCGCATGCGCCAGGACTGCTCAGTAGGAGGGGCAGTGGGACACACCACGCTGCCCTCTCAGTCTCTCTCTTTTTCCCAGGTCCGCTCGGAAAGACCCCTCTTCTCCTCCAACCCGGAGCTGGACAATCTGGTGAGATCTGGGTCCACTCCAATGCCCCTTCTTTCAGGGGCTCTCCCAACCCTTACTCCAGAACCCTGGGATGTTTGTGGGAACAGAGAGGAGATCCCCTGATCCAAGTTCTCAAATACAGGCATGCCTTCGGCTATAGTGCAGTTGGGTTCCAGATCACCAAAACAAAGTGGATGCAAGCGAGTCACACAGATTTCTTGGTTTCCCATGCATGTGAAATATTTTGCACTATACTGTAGTCTGATCCATAAACAATAGCATAGTGGCTTAAAAATGAAGTGTACCTACATGAAGCTGCAACTGGAGCTCATGCTGTTGGAAAAATGGAGCCATAGGCTTACTGGTCTTTACTTAGGCTCAGGGTTCCCATAGACCTGCAATTTATAAAACACAACACAACATAACACACAATATTGGCAGTGGAATGCAATAAAGCGTGGTGAGCCATGCATTCACAAGGCCCCGTGGCTTAGGTTTGAGGGTCTGAGTTCAGATCCTGGCTCTGCTACCTGCCAGCTCTGAGAACCTGGGCAAGTGGCTCCATCTCCCTGTGCCTTGGTTTCCTCATCTGTAAAGTGTAGCTAGAAGTGATTTCTATTCTGTAGGGATGTTGGGAGGGTTAGTGAATTAATCAGAGCCAAGCACTTAGAACAGTTCCTGGCCCAAAATGTTGTCCTAGCTCTAGCTATCAGGGCCAAAGGGGCGGAGGCAGTCAGCTGCTTAAAGAGAGGCGAGAGGGGTGGAGGGGAAGAGGAGGTAGGAGTACCCTGGCCTGGCTGCTCCACGCCTTTTGCTTTCCAACCTCCCGCCAGGGCTTCCCATTGGTTGAGTCCTTTGGCAAAGGATCCTGGGAAGAATAGTTTGCAGAGGAGGGTGGGGTCTATTACTATCACCTGCCTCTGCTCAGTCCTCTTGTGATGGGTCCTCTTCTGTCTCCTGCTTTTCTTCCATTCTCACTGACTCTCTTGCCTTATTTCTGGATCTTCATCTCTGTTCTCTGTTTCTCTTTCTGTCTGACACTGTCTTTGTCTGTCTCTGTCACTGTTTTTGTTTTTCCATCTCGCTTTCTGATTCTCTGTCTCTCTTCTCTCCATTCTCCTCCTCCCCCTTCTCTCTCTCCCTCCTTCTCTTCTTCTTTCTCATGCCCTTCTCCTCCTTCCACTTCTTTTTTCTCTTCTCCTTCTTTTTCTTCTCCTCCCTCTCCCTTACCTTCTTTTTCCTCTTTCCTGTCCTTCTCTTCCTCTTTGTCTTCTCCTTTTATTCCTTCTCTCCCTTGTCCTCCCCTTTCTTTTCTCCCACCCTCCACTTCTCTCTTTTCCTCTCTTCATGTTCAGATGATACAGGCCATACAGGTGCTCCGTTTCCATCTGCTGGAGCTAGAGAAGGTGAGCGCTTCTCACTTCCCCTCACACCCTCATCCCTTCCCCACTTGCTCCTCCACCCTTCTGCAGGCTCCCTCCCCACTGGAGTTGGAGCCAAATGTCACCCCTGCCCCTGTGCACCCCAGCCCTGGCCCCCGGGTGGCCCCCCCAGTACCCCGGTGCCCCCTCAGGTCCACGACCTGTGCGACAACTTCTGTCACCGCTACATCACCTGCCTCAAGGGAAAGATGCCCATCGACCTGGTCATCGAGGATCGGGATGGCAGCTGCAGGGAGGATCTCGAGGAATACCCAGCCTCTTGCCCCAGCCTCCCAGATCAGGTGCGCCTGGGGCTGGGAGTCAGCTGGGCTCAAAGACACACCCCAACTACTAGTTGCACCAGCTGCACAGACCATTGTCTGGAGGAAACTTCTCTGAGCTGCAGTGTCTCGGGCTGAGCCTTAGCAGGACACAGATGATGCATCTACACTGGTGCATTTGGGAAAGGACATGGGGGGGTGTCTAGGACAACCAGTAGGGCAAGGAGGTACCCTGGTGTTTAACAAGAGCAGGCAGCTGTGCCTGTTCCCAGTCTGCCTCCCAGTGATTGAACCTTGAAGGAGAAAGCAGTCTTGACACTGTCTTTATAGGTGGGTCTCCTTCCTGGGGAGCAGAACTGAGGCAAAGGATGAAAGTCACACATTATCAAGTTTCGCAACGTGTGTTGGAGTTTGGATAAAGGAAATACAGTTCCCTGACCTGTGATTCTGAGACCTCCCAACTCTCTGAAAATGGGAAGTTTTTTCCCCCCATAAATTTAATGCAAACTCACTTGGCAGCAAAATCTGACCTGAACTAATGAGAGGCTATTTATAGCTTTATTTATTCCACTTCATTAAATATGCATCCATTTTGCTGTAGAAACGTTAATGGGTTTGATGATGAGGTCATGCCCCAGACCCTGCTGGGGTGTTATGGTAGACATGGTGTGCGCATTGATTGACTGCCTGCAAACATGAAAACTTCTGAATTCTGCCACCGCTGGCCCCCAAGAATTCCAGATAGGGTTTCCTAGATCTGTAGGAGCTCAGCTTTATGGGGCGAGTGCTACGTGCCTTTACTTAAATTAACTCACTGGATCCTTACCACTGTGAGGCAGGACCATTATTGTCCTTTATTTTCCAGTTGAGGAAACCAATGCACAGAGAGGTAAAGCAACTTCTTGAGATCATACAGCCACAAAAGAGGCAGGGATAGTCTACGTTGTACCTCAAACCTTGGCACTGACTTTTAATTCTTGTTTTCCAGAATAATGCATGGATTAGAGACCATGAAGAGAGTGGGACCCCTGGTCCCTCCAGTGGGGGCCTGGCTTCCCAGAGTGGGGACAACTCCAGTGACCAAGGTGAGAACTTGGGAGGTGAGGGAGGAAAATGTGGTGGTCAGTCTGAGGATTGAGGTTAGACAGCAAGTAGGAATTCCAAGGTGACGAGGATGACTAGGGTGTGGAAAGGTGTCTTGGTGAGGGTTCTGGGTCCCTCTGAGCCCCCATTCTCCTGTCCACAAACACAGCATGTCTCTTCTCCCTCAGGAGACACGAGCGTGGCCTCACCAAGTTCCGGTGGAGAGGATGAGGAACTGGACCAGGAACGGCGGCGGAACAAGAAGAGGGGGATCTTTCCCAAGGTGGCCACCAACATCATGAGAGCCTGGCTGTTCCAGCACCTCTCGGTGAGACCCACGTGGCCCCGGATGCGAGGTGGGGGCAGAGATGGAGGAGGGTGGCAGTACAGACTGGCTCCGAGAGAGACCCAGAGATGGGATGTTGTGCCGGGAGCAACACCACGCTGATAACACGAGAGTCATGGAGCAGGCTGTGAAATGCAGGATGCTCTCAATGAACAAGATCCCGGTCCTTTTATTGATAAAATAATCACATCATCAGTTGTAGGGGAAAAGTAGATAAAGAGAAAAAGGGGAAGAGCGAGAAAGGTGTATCCTATTCTCTATAGCATTAGGGCGTATGGGTCTGCTCTCCAGGCATTTCGTCTCTGCTTGATGACTCAGTATTATAATTGAGGTCGAACCTTAGATTCCCCAGCTAAGGTTTCAATCTTATCAATAAGGAATTCCATTGATCAGCTTCTGGGGTCCTTTGTCATACATCGGTACTCAGTTCCCCGGGCGTTCCCGGTCATACCTCGTGATGCATGAGTCAGGAGTAAGTTTATGCATCTGTCATCAGCCCCCTGGGTGTTCCCAGTCATACCTCTTGATGCATACCCTTCCCAAAGTGATCTGCTTTAGGGTTGGGCTCCTATAGCTGATTGACCAGGCAGTTCTGACTTTGGGTAGGAATGCAGAGTTACAGAAAACCAAATGGTGACTGGTTAAGCCGTTTAGGATTAGCAGACCCACAATGGGAAATGAGATGGGGACAATGTTGAGAGAGAATTCCAGGTAGATAAGGGCCACTTAGAGCAGACACCCATGATAACTACCTGTGGACCAGGTGCTATGTAGGCTCCCTCGCAAATGTAGTCCTTCCCCCTACCCGCGTGTCCATCATCATTTGTTCATCCATCCATCGATCATCCCCCTCCGCCCAAACACAGCCTAGGGAGTTGGGGAGTGTGGTTGCCATCTCCATTTTGCCAATGAGGAAACTGAGGTCTGGAGGTCTCACAGGCATATGTGGGTCCAAACATGGGCTGGCCTTAACCCCTGTGCCACACTGCCTCAAGGAGAAAGATGGAAGCACGGAGGCTGGGAGAGGCTGAAACAAAGATGGAGATGATATATGGAGAGGAGTAAGCAAGAGTAAGAAGCAGGAAGTGACAGATTCACAGAGGGACACAGAGTTACAGAGTGGGAGGGAGGGAAGGAGGGAGGGAGGGAAACAGAGAGAGGAAGAGCCACAGAGAAAGAAATTAGGACCAGGAGAGACACATACAGAGACCCTAACAGACTCAGAGAGGCTGGAGCTGGGTTTTGCCTTTTATGGGGTGATGGCGCCTCCTCCCTATGGAGTCCCTAAGGAGAACTGGCCAATTAGCCTCTAATTGCTGGAAGAGGCGGGCGTAATTGCCTGAAACCTGGCTCTGCTTCGTGTCCATTGGGCCCCTGGGACCACGGAAAAGCCCATGCATGCTGGTTCTCTAGCCCCCTGCCCCAGCCTGGGCTCACCATCCCCCGGGACAGGGCAGGCCAGGCCCTGGGGCAGCTGGACAGGCAGGGTGACTCTTGCTGGTGGCCACAGCACCCGTACCCATCGGAGGAGCAGAAGAAACAGCTGGCGCAAGACACGGGGCTCACCATCCTGCAAGTGAACAACTGGTGAGTGACCCAGGAGGTCTGGCAGCTCCTTGCCAGGCCCAGTGGGAGTCGGGCGCTGTCCGCGGTGCTGAAGGAGGCTCAGAAGCCCCTTGAGTTTCTCTCCTTTTGCTTTTTGCTTCCCTATCCTCTGTCTTCTCTTCCCAACTCTTTGTGGTATCTCTGCCTCACTTCCACTCCCTCTTTACACACCCCCTCTGTCCCCATGTCCCAGGTTTATTAACGCCCGGAGACGTATTGTGCAACCAATGATTGACCAATCCAATCGCACAGGTACAGGGAGAGGGTGGGGCAGGGGGACCTGGTGTTCTTAGGGGAGTGTCAAAGCCAGAACCCTGGAATCCTGGGACTCAGCTTGTGCCCCTGAACCCTTCTCACAGGGCAGGGTACCACCTTCTGCTCAGAGGGCCAGCCCATGGGGGGCTACACGGAAACTCAATCACACATGGCTGTTAGGCCTCCAGGTAAGTGCCTGCCCCCTTACCAAGCCACTCCCTCAGCAACCAGGCCCCCTCCTCCAAACAAAGGGATGCACCTTCGGGGCTGCATTCAGGAATAATACAGTGCCTCATTTGCAAAATGGGGACCATACCAGCGTCAACCTTCTCTTCATCAGGTTCACCTATTGGGAGGCTCTAGTTTTACTTATAGCACCATTATCCTCTTAAAAGATGACACAGTCTGCTCTGATAGAGGGATCCTGTGGTGAAGGGAGGGGTGAAAGATTTAGAGGCAAATGGGAGTGTCAGGTGAAGACTCACTAACCCTCTCATTCTGTCTTTCAGGTTCAATGGGGATGAGTTTGAACTTGGAAGGAGAGTGGCATTATCTATAGAGTCTGGATTCAGGAGATGTGTGAGCATTCTAGGGAACACAGGGTTGGGGGGTTGTGAAACTCACAAACCTTCATAAGATAAGAATCCAGTAGTGGGTCTACCCAGAACAGGGTCAGCCTGGTTCTCCAAGACTCAGTGGGAAGATTATTCATCCATCCATTCATCAGCTCATTCACCCGTCCATATACTTATTTATCCATCAGTCATCCACTTATCCATCGTTCATCCAATGATATACTCATCCACTCACTTGTTCATTAATCTACCCACTCACCTTATCTACCCCTTCATCCGTCCAACTTCACATGGATCCACTCACCCACTTATTACTATGCATTCACCTACCTACCCACCTACCCATGCATCTGTCCCTCCAACCATCATCCATCAGAAAATACACTGACCCACCATTCCACCCATCTTTACACTGATCCACCCACTCATTCATTTACCCATTCATCAATCCCAGTTATTCTCTTTTTCACACATCTAACTACCCATTAGTTTATCCAACATCCATCCATCAATTCATCTATTTAGTGATCATCCACCTACCCATCCCCAGCCATCCAAACACATCTACCCACCCATACGCCCACCTCCACATTCATGCACACATCCGCCCTGCCACCCACTGCCTACTTATTCTTATATTCGCCCACCCATACATCTCCACCTTTAATATATATAATTATATATATAAATGTAAAACATGGGATATATTCAGTAAAGACTTCCTGGAGGAAGGGACATCTGACCCAGACTGGAGGATTCAGAGATGGGTGTCTGGAGGAGATGACTTTGGAACTGAAACCAGGAGAATAAGCAGAGTGATGCGAGAGCATGTGGTGTGCAAAGTCCTGAAGCACTTAGAACTCTCATGGTTCTGAGATACTCCCTCCCATCACCCCCACTCCCTGACACACACACGAGAGGGTGGGAGGAGTGGGTTGGGCTGGAGCTGGTAAGTTGGGTGGGTAAAGAATTCAGGGCCAGCAGAAAGGCTGGAGATGAGAATGGAGAGCTGGAAAAGCTGAGGCATTGAGGGGGCCTGTTGGCCTTGGCCTGAGAAGGGAAGGCAGATCAGTGGTGGTCGCTGGACAGCTGTGACCTTGGCAGCATATCAGGGGTCTTTGGGATCAGCAGAGATGGAGGGGCTCGTCCTGCCTCCCCAGCAGGCTGCCGTTTGTCTCCTCCGTTTCTCCCGTGTCCTTTTCTGCTTCTCTCCCACCTTATATTTGCTCCATCTCTCTCTGTTTTGTCTGTCTCTGTCTCATTCTTTCTCTTTCCACAGCTTCATCTCTGATTCTCTATCTCTTCTGTCCTGTTCTGCCTGTTTCCTTCTCTTTATCTAGCTACATCTTTGTCTTGACTGTCTCCTTGTCCCCTTTCTCTTCTCTTCTCTCTCTCTCTCTCTCTCTCTCTCTCTCTCTCTCTCTCTCTCTCTCTCTCTCTCTCTCTCTCTCTCTCTCTCTCACACACACACACACACACACACACACACACACTCTGTCTCTGTCCCCTCCATTTCTTTTCTGGTCCTCTCGTGTCCTCCTCTCACCCCCTCCCTCCCTATCTCCTTCTTTTCTACACTTCCCCTTCTATCTCCCTCCCTTTCTCTCTCTCCCTCCCTCCTTGCACCCTGTTTCTCTCCTGCACTCCCTTTCTCTCTCTGTCACTCTCACTGTGGAACTTGGGGGAGAGGGGATTGCACAGAAGAGCTGACACTGGGCAAGAATCCCTCTCAGCCTTCTGACTCGGCCTCTTCCCCCCTCTCCACAGAGCTCTGGACTGTGACCACCAGCTCCCACTGGGTTCCAGTTCCTGCCTGACCCTCTGGCCTCAGGATCCCACCTCCTTAAGCCCCTCCCCCACTCAACGCCTACCTCCCTGGGGCCCTGCCAGGACATGGGGGGGCCTGAGTACCCCCTTGAGGGTCTCTCAAGGACAAAGACAAGGCCTCCAGGCCCTGTACCCCACTTCTGCCCTCACCTCTGCCTGGAACCCTAGCTGAATTCCTACGCTTGGGTCTTCAGAAGCTGGTGGCTGGGCCCTGCCCCCACCTCCAGGACAGAGAAGGGATTGGGGGTGAGCTGGGGCTGTCAGGGAAGGAAGGTCACCTGGATCCGACATTTGGAAGAGGTTCCTTTCGTCCTACTCACCTCCTCTCTTCCCCTACCTTCCTTCTCTGATGTCTTCTACCTTTTTTTAGTGATAAAGTCTTAAAAACAAGGAGCCACCAATCTGAGTTCTTGTGTCTCTTCCAAGATTCAAGTTTTCATCAAGTTGAAGCTCATAAATCACTAATTACACCAATAATTGATACAGACACAAGGGGCCTGCTGCCCAATGCACATAAAACCAATGTTAGGGAACCAGCATTTAGAAAGAAGAAAGGGTTTATTTGTGAGACTGGCAAGAAGACAGGAACCCAAAACTCAAATCTCTCTTCCCTCCCAGGAAGATTTGTTTATATTGATTTTGGGGAAGCAATTTTATTGGCCGAGAAGTGTGTAAAAGGCAAAGGAAGCTGGACTTGGCTGAGGTCCAGTGGATCAGTATAAATTGGCCCATATGGGAAGAAGTCCCTCATATGAACCCCTCATTTCTTTTGGGGGTCACATGTGCATCTTAGAACAGAACTCCTCAATAATCTGTTAGCACCCACTTGCACAGTTTCTGCTGCTCAGACAAGAATTTGTGAAAAAAAGGTGGAGGAAGAGCTCCAAGGGAAGAATAGAAGAGAACAAAGAACTCTGCCAGGCAGAGTGACTGGACCCTGGCTGGCACAGAGCAGCAGGCTGCAGGTGTGATCCCACAGAAGCATGGGTAGATTCCAAGAGAGAGTAAAAGGACCCAGGCCTCTTGAAGCCGTGGTTCACATCAGGCCCATTGGTATCTCCACTGCACTCTTTTGGCACCCCTACCCCAGTCTCCAGACAAGCCCAGATCAAGGGAGGAGAAATCAACATCCCCCACAGGGCAGGGATGGGGGAACTACAAACTCATGTTGCAAGAGATGTGGCTACTGGGAGCCTTGAAAGAGTGTGGCTGTTTTTGCATCAGTCACCACACTGGCTCACAGATTAAGTTCCTGTCTGTCCCAAGGGAGATGAGTTGGCTGGGTGTGAATAGCCTCCCATTGGGAGTTGTGCTGGCAAACATAAGTTCGAGTCCTGCTGTGCTACCTTGGACATGCCACTTCACCTTTCTGGGCCTCAGTTTCTACAAGTGAAAAACAGAGACAGTCATGTTCACCTAGAAACTTGGGAGGCAAATAAAGGGCAAAGCATATTTATTAAGATTGAAGAATTGTAATTCAGGGGACACAAATTCAGATTGAAACCTTAAATGTGCCCAGGAAGGGACAAAGTCAGGTTTTTTTTGTGGGAGCGAAAGAGGAAGAAGAGGTAAGTAGTTAAAGAAAAGAGTTGATTAGCATTAACAAGCTTAAACTACCCTTGGCTGTCCATAATTGGTTACTGATCTTCTAGAAAAGTTGAAAGGGAACTGACTATCCTCAGCTGGAAGCCCATAATCATCGGTTCTTAAAGGCTTGTTTACTGGATGGTTTCTTAAAACAAATGCTTTTAGCCCAATCCAGGGGTCTTTGACCCAGCTGAAACGAGATAGATCTTTGATTTCTCTGCAATGGTTCCCCAGCTCCATTTAAAAATGGCATCACATACGTCAACTTCTGAGAGTTGCCAGATTGCTGTGCTGGGAAGTGGAGGTACTGCCAGGGATGTCCCTAGCACAGTGCCTGGCACATAGTAGGTGCTCAGTCAGTGTCAGAGGTTGTTGCTTGAAATGACAGCAACTGCGGCTCTGAGCTGATGGGTTGAGCCATCTGATCGGTTGGGATTCTCAACTGATCAGACTTCAGACTCCTCCCAAGAGAGACTGATGAGGTTAAATTATATTTAAAAAATTAAAACCGGATCCTGGGTTGACACCCCATTGACTCCTTACCCCTACCAGCTCTTGCCACTAGCAGCATTTGCTGTAAGTTGGTGCCCATACCAAACACTTCACCTACCTGCAATATTTCCTATCCCAAAGCCTTAACAAAAAGTTTTATTTTTTAAAACAAAAATATCCAGTACTTGCCAACCGAGACCTTGCTAAGCGAACAAAAAAAGACTGCGGTGCAAAGGAAGCTGAGATATAAAACTTCGTGGCTCTCCCCTCTCCCACACTGGGGGAGGGGGGACTGGAAATGCCTCTCTAATTAAACCAATTGGAAGTGCCCTGGGCTGGAGGTTAATTGTAACTAAAAATACCGCCCTCGCTTGCGCTTGCGGTGGAGGAACCCGCTGGCTGGACTCCTGAGTCCCCAGTCCCCTGTGCAGTGAGTGAGCATCGCTGAGTGGGAAGGGGTGGGGAGGTGGGGCTGCGGGGTGGCCCGTTTGGGGTTCCGGGATCAGGGCCTGAGGTCCTGTGGCGGGGGCGAGGGTGCGGATTGTGGGGCTCGCCGTCCGTGCAGTGGGCGCCCCCACGAGTGTCCGCAGCTGTCCTGACACCGAATGGGGCATGAGGGCCGCTGAGGGGTTGCTAGAGTGGGAGAGGTGGTGTCTCTGCGCGGCAGTGTCTGTGCGGTGCGCGTGTGTCCGCCATACCAGACTCTGGGCCTCACGACGGGTCTACGAGGGACTACGTGACAAAGCGGGTCTTTCTTTTACTTTATTCTACCTGGGCGTGCCCACGGCAGTGTCTCTGTGCGTGGCTCTGTGGCCTGGGGTGAATTAGGTGTCCCCGGATGTGCCGGAGTCGCCCCGCTTGTCGCGGCAGGATGCGGGCAGGCTATGACCCTCGGCTCCCTCCAGGGGGCGATGCGGAGCCTCGCGGTGTTCGTTTCGGGGCAGCTTCCTGGAGGCAGCACATTCACACCGCGAAGTCCGCGGGTTGCAAGCACGTGGTTCAGTGGTTTTCGCGCATCCACTTTCGCTACCCCGAAAGGAAGCCGTCTACCCATCAGCAGCTCTTTTCTTGCCTCCCCATGCCCTCACCCGGGGCAACCTCCCGTCCTTGTGGTGTATGGATTGGCCTATTCTGGGTTGTTGTTGCGCGTGGACTCGTGATCACGGCCCCTCCTAGCAGGCTCATCCATGCTGAGGCAGGTATCAGTGCTTCAGGCCTCCCATAGTCATGGGAGAATTTTGAGCAGAGAGGCTTGACAGGGACAGGGTGAACCCCAGGAGGGCAGGTTATGGATTCAACTGTGTCCTGATCCCAGGACCTGTGCGTGGAGAGCAGACTGTCCTGAGTCCTTGCACTGGCCCCAAAGAAGGAGGAACCATAATCCCCATTTTACAGATGAGGAAACTGAAGAGCAGAGAAAGGGAGGGACTTGCCCCAGAGCTTACAGCTGGGACATGTGCTTTCAGCTTCCGTCCTCTCATGTCCATTCTCCTTCCTGAAGCGTCCTTCCTGTTGTACCTACTCACTCCCAGTCACTGTGACTAGGCCCCTCACAACAGGTGTCCTTTAACCACTTGACACCTGAGGAAAGACCAAATCAAATGAGTGATCCAAGCATGTAGATACTGTGGGAAGGGCATGCCAAGGTCCTGTGGCAGGAACCTATTGGGCACATGCGAAGAGCAGACGGAGCTGAGCAGGCTGCGATCCAGTGAACCAGGAAAGTGTGTGGGTGACCAGGTTCCCAAGGCAACCTGGGACCAAATCCCACTGGGAGTCAGGAGCCTCGGGTGAGCTTAGTAGGGGATTGGCAAACTACAATTTGGGTTTTGACAGGACCCTTGGGGCTACTGCATGGAAATTAGACCTCAGGAGGCATGAAACGGAAGCAGGGAGCCCACTACTGGGCTCTGGTCCAGTCCATGCATGGGTGGGGCCTGGAGATGAGGTCCAGGAGTCAGGTGCTGGATGGAGCTTGCAGGAAGGGCCCATAAGACTGGCCAAGGGAGCGTGGAGGTGAGAGACAGGATTTGGGCCTGTGTGGATGGAGGGGTGCATCGCTGAGCTGGGGCAAAGAAGCCTTTGTTTGGTGTGGGGAACACAACTCCAGCAGTAAAGCTTGGAGCCCAGGCAGGACAGTTGGGGGCAGGGGATCTAGGTGGGGATGCCCCTTGGCCAGGCAGGAGGCATCTCAGGGACAGGGAGGTGTGGCAGGGACTTCAGAGGAGACAGCTGAGACTGCCAATTGACCCCGCAGCAATAATGTCCCGGTGACTGTTCTGGGAGCAGGTCCTGCCACCACCTCCCCTGGCCCATGTGATGGGACAATGCAGGGGCCCCTGTTTAAAGAGAAGAGGCCTTCCTATTTGGCCTTCACCCCCATAGCCACCCAGACTGCAGGCCGCGCAGGAGGGCTGAAAGCCAGGAAACGGGCAAGCTGGGCAGAGGCATCTGCTACCTGCTGGGAGGGTGGGGCGCGTTCAAGTGAGGAATAAGACTTTATTATCCACACATCCGTGCCCGCCCCGCAGGGCTGAGGCCACAGCACAGGTCAGAGGCCTGGCGGGAGGTGCACTAGGGTCCTAGTCCCTGATGGGAAAGGCCTTCAGCAGGCACCCGCCGCGACTTCACACATGCTGCCTCCGGTGCCGCAGCACCTCTGTGGGCGTGAACAGAAAGTCCTTCTGGCAGGCCTCGCAGTGGTAGGGCCTCTGCAGCGCAGATGCCTTCTGGATGGGCTCAGGGCTGGCTTCCTCGGCCCCTAAGGGAGAGGAAAAGAGAGGTTGTGAGGGAGGCTTGCCACCGCGTGCTCTTTCTCGCCGCACCCCCAAATCCCAGGAACTGGAGGGGTTCGGGTCCTCTCCTGGCCTTGGGGAATCTGGCTCTACCTCTTCTGGGAAGCCTTTCGTGATTAACCTGATTAATGTACACCCAGTCTTCATTTTGTGTCCCGGAGGGGTGAGAGAGACAGAAAGACAGACACAAGGAGACACGAAACTGAAAGAGAGCCCCGGGGTGGGGAGTGCATGGCCTCACTGCCCTGCCCCTCCCCCCGCCCCGTATGTGGTGTACTGAGCAGAGCGGCAGGCCCTGTGTTGGGGTCTGCACTCTGTGGCTTCCCCTAGGTGAACATGTGGACAAAGGCAGACATGGACAAGGCAGAAACAGTTGTGGGTAAAAAAAAAAAAGAAGAGACACAAGCACAGAGACCAAGAAGGAGAAACACAGAGGCAGGAATCCGTGAGAGTCAGTGACACGGAGAGGCCAGAGATGGACAGACACAGAGAAGCTGGCGCTCCAGCACCCCATTCCAGGCCCTGTCTCTGTGACAAAGCCCGTACGTGTCTCTAGCCGGGGCCAGAGGGCGGAGGTTGTCCATCCCTGCGTGTTCAGCAAATAAATGTGTAGACATACAGGAACGAAGAGGAGCTCTGACCCCAGAGCTGCATCCCTACCTGGGAGGCCATTCTGTGGGGCCTTGGGACAGGTGTTCTCGTGGGCCATGCGCTCCAGGGGTGTCAGGGGCATGTGCAGGTCGCAGTGGGGGCAGGTCCAGAAGGTGCGGAGACAGTCGCTGTACAGGTCTGTGTCGCTCTGTGGCAAGCAGGCTGTCAGGGCTTGGTCCCCTGCCAGTGCCCCCCTGCCAGCCTGGGACCCTTTTAAGAGCCCCTCGGGGTGGAAAGCCCATTCAGAAACCTCATCCGTGGACTAAG
The DNA here is from genome assembly GCA_004024925.1 of Scalopus aquaticus. Classification (NCBI taxonomy): domain Eukaryota; kingdom Metazoa; phylum Chordata; class Mammalia; order Eulipotyphla; family Talpidae; genus Scalopus; species Scalopus aquaticus. Next base: position 15,479 of record PVIJ01005190.1, read on the forward strand.
TTGATGGGAGGGGAAGGAGCTCCATAAAATCTCATTTTAGAGGTGGGATGGTGAGGGGCCAAGGTGGGGTCTATGCTCACCGTGAGGCAGTTGTAGGTGAGGAAATCAGTGACTGCATAACCTCCTTTGGTGGGGTGGGGGGACAAGGAAGAGCTGCCAAAGAGGCCGGGGAGGCTGGGGGCAGTTGTGATGGTCTGGGGACCCACATAGAGGTTTTGGGCTTCCAGCCCTGTGAGCCGCCGGAGACTGTAAGAAACCTGAGGAAGAGAGACAGGAATAGACTCAGGATGACACTGTCAGAGCACCTGGATCCAGCTGTGCCTGAAGCCCATTCCTGAACTTTCTAGGTATAGGGACCAACAACTAAGCCAATCACAACATGTTTTCAGGCTCTATTACCAGGCTTGCCAACAACAGGCCTTGAGGCCCTATCCCCTATCTCTACAGCCTCCCAGACCACTCCCTGCTCCCTGACCCACACAAAGCTGCATCTAGATCTTGAGTCTAGCCACCTGCCCCTCCTCCCCTAGCACTTGAGAGGTGGGTTTGGTTTCAAATCTGCTCTTCCCATCTGTTCTCCATGAACAGATACCTTACAGCTTCCCTCTCACAAACTGCAAGCTGTTAACTACACTGAGGGAGAATCTGCTCCATGTATGCAGTAGGTGCTTAATAAACACCTGCTCGATGAGGGAAGCATGCCAGGGGTGAACAGCATGGCCCCGAAGTTAGGTTCCTAGGGCCAAATCTTAGCTCTACTCCTTGCCTGCCGAGTGATGTTGGGATGGTCATCACCCTCTCTGGCTTGAACACCCTGAACCAGCTGGACTCCAGGCACCCTGGCATCTGCATCCCTGGCGCAGTACCTTGGAGGCTGTGAACTGAAGCAGTTCCCTGCTCAGGGCTGCCACCTCCTTGGGGTTGAGGGGCGCCTCCTCCTCTTCCTCCTCTTCCTCCAGCCGCCGCTGGGCCTGGTGAGCCAGCTGCCGGTCCAAAGCACTTTCCCAGTGGGCTCGAAGCCGCAGGGCAGCCGCCAGGAGCCGGACGGCACTCTCACTGTCTGCAAGCTGCAGCTCCAGCCAGCCATCGGCCACCAAGCGTGTGCAGTCCCCGTTGGTATCCAGGGACCGGCTGAACAGCAGGAGGGACTGCAAGAGAGAGGGGCAGAGAGAGGTCCAGAGGGAGGGCAGCATGCCTCTCCGAGAGGCCCCTGCCAATGGGCTCCTGCCTGCCTGCCCACCCTCCTTCCATCCGGCATACCCAGCAGCTCTCCGCCGATCCACCTGTCCGCCTCATGCATCAGCTCTCCCAGCTCCCCACCCCTGGGAGAAGGTCTCATGTGCCCACATGCCTCCGGCCCTGAGACCAACCCTCACACCTGGAGGGGACGTGGGGCCCGGGCCCACCTGGAGTGCGGGGACGCGGATGCAGTTCACCAGGTAGGGCTTGTTAGTCTCCAGCAGGGAGACGAAGGTGAGGAGCTGGTGCTTGCAGCTCATCTTGGCCTTATCTTCTGAGAGGGACAGGAGGGCAGCTCAGGGTCACCAGGTCTCCCATCCACGTGCTCACACCTGTCCAAACCCCCAGGGGCCACCTGTCCCACCTACACATCTGTCACATCTTTATGGAGAATTTGCTGGCGTGTGTAATGATAAAATGTTGGGGGCTCATTTAAATAGTTTGCCTGACAAATGTGATGTTCACTGTTGGGTGATAATAAGGAATCGGTGTTAATTTTGTAAGAGTGATGTCAGCATTGTGGTAACGAAAAAATAATAATTATTATTAGTATCAATGATCTGCTTTTAAAATTTCAGCACAAATCAGCGGGGGGAATGAGGGGACAGAGGAAACCAGGACGGCAAAATGCCAACAGCTACAGAATGTGGAAGGCTATGAGACCTCCATCTCTGCTGGGATGATGTTTGGAAATTAAAAGGAGACAGAACAACGTGATGCGTGAGAGTAAATTGACTAGGAATTGACAGTAGCTAAAGGCTAGAGAGAAAAGTTTTAAATGCTTAGAATTTTAAGCTCTAAGCCTTATCTTCTTGGGATTAATATTCCCCATCTTCAAAGTATCCGAAACTTTCTTGTTAAATGAGGAGAAACAAGCTGTATTCCGAGTGCAGAGATGGAAGCAGCCCTCCAGGGCGGGAGTGCACCCCCACTGGGCCCAGGGGCCTGAGGTTTAGGCAGCTGTGGCCTGGCTCCAGCTGGGTCAGCGAATGTGACAGCCAGATGCTGCCAGACACGCTGCAGGGGCTGCAGGGACAGGCCACTGGACACTTGGCCTTGACAATGGCCGCAGTGCTGGGAGAGCCGTACACCCTGTGGAGGATGGGCTCAGCCTTGCTTGCCGAGGCCCAGCGAGGCCCAATGGGGCCCGCTCATGGGACCGCCCCTCCTTCAGGGCCCTTGAGTGTGGGGGGAGTGAGGGGGTAATTCCAGGTGGCTAGCAGCACCCTGAGGTCACTGTGTCCCCAATCTCCTCATCCAGGTTGGGGGTTCCTCTCTCCCCGCCTGGGCTCACCATACCTCGGCTCCCCTCGCCACCCCTGGCCTCCGGCTCCTGTGTATGCAGCACCTCGGGGCTGTTGGCGAAGACACAGGTGGGGTGCAGCACGGTGCCCTGCTTGGCCTGGGTGTGGAAAATCTGAAGCGGGTGCAGGGGGCAGAGGCCTCAGACCGACTCCACTTTGCAGAATGCTTTTTCTCCTCCCTCTTGGCCGGTTCCCCTCCATTTCTCAACTCAGAAGCCCCCCCTCCAGGAAGCTTCCCTGACTGCCTCCAGGCTGGGTCAGACAGCCCTGGGCCCCCAGCCCCTGGGCTCCCCCATGCAGCCCCCTACTGGACTGCGAGCCCCACCTGGTCAGAGTCCTTGCGGCCACTGTTGAACGGGTCTGGGACGGCGAGCTGGGGGTAGAGGCCCCGGCCCAGCACCAGCTTGAGCAGGGCCATCTGGTCCCGGGTCAGCGCCTGGGCTGAGCTAGCGGCCGCCTGCAGCTGCTCCAGGTTGTGTCGGAGCTTAAACTTCACGTCCTGGGGGATGGGGAAGGTGGGTTCCTGGGGCCCTCCCCACTCATGACCTCCCCAAGGGGCCTGCCAGAACACGTGGCCTGATGAGTGTGCAGGCGGCTCGGCAGGTCCCATCCATGGAAACCCGTCTCCTGAGGTGAGATCCCAGTCTGGGCCGTGTCCCCGGTGGCAGACCCACCCCCACGGCCCGAGACAGCCCTGCGCCACCCACCTGGATGTCCACGCTGTCACCGGCCCCCCGGGAGGCCTTGTGCCCTGGGTCCTCGTCGCTGGAGCCGCCATCCTGCTCCTCCTGCAGCCGCAGCACCTTGCGCCTGCGCCCTCCACCCTCCTCATGCTGGCGCTTCAGCTGGTACAGGGCGCGGCGCTCCCGGCGCTGCTGCAGCCGGTGGTAACTGTCCCCTGGCTCTGGGGCCTGGGCCCCGGCCAGCAGCCCATGGTCCTCCAGTAGCTCCTGGGTGGGTGGGGCCTGAGTGAGGCCAGGTGGGTTTTGGACCCACACTCTGTTCAAGTCTGGGGCTTGCCACTTGCTGGCCAGTGATCTCCCCCTTCTGAGCCAAAATTTTCCTCAAAATGGAAAACAGGGCTGTCCAAGACCCTCTGCCAGGGCCGCTGGTGTTGACTGCCACAGGTTCCAAATCTGGCACCCCCATCATTGCAGACACTGCCTCCCAGCACCCAGCCTGTGGGGCACTCAGTGCCCTCCCTCCAGAAAGCAGGCTGTTCATGAGGATGTGGCATGTGAGCACTGACGCTGTCTACCCTTCCAGGAAGCCTTCCTGGATTTCTGCCCTTTTGCCCAGCACAGGTTCCTCCCCCCCAGGCCTGGTGGTCTGATGGTGGGGGAGGTAACATTGGGCGGGACTGTGATGACTTGGTCAGAGGAGAGAGGTGTTGAGTGTGCTCACTCAGGCCCCTGCCCCACCCCGGTCTCCCAGGTTTGCCCCAGGCCCTGTCCCTTGTCCTGAGCCTCACCTTGAACTGGCGCCGCAGGTTGGCCATTTCATACAGCCGGTGCTCCTCTATGCCCCGGCGGCGGCACCACTTCCGGGAGTTCCTGCTCCGCTCAGACTTCACCTGGGTGGAGGCACAGCACCTGGTTATCAGCGCCTGCCCAACTCAGGGGTGTGCAGGGGGAGTGAGCCACCACCCAGACCACCCAGCATGGGCTCGGGCAGCAGCCGGGGAAGGGTGCCAGGCAGGTGGGAGGCCCGCCAGCCCCCCCCATCAGGGACGCTGGCTCCCTCCTTCCCCTCCCAGCCCGCTGCTCCTCCTATAGGAAGCCATCCGAGACCACACACACTTTGTCAGGTATACCTTCTGTGTCCTCTGAGCCCCTGGAACTCCCTACCACAGGCCACTCAGGGGGGATCATTGCCTGGGGACAGGTCTGTGTCCCTGCACTGGACCGCGAGCCCTGGGCGTGCTGAGTTTCGCCACCCTCAGGAGTCGGCTTTCTCCAGACAGCACTGGCTTTAGAACCCCAGGATCCTCCTTGAGCCTGGGTCCCCACATATGCTGATACCCGAGGCCCTGCCCCTGGCCTCACCTGCACCCAGCTGTTGAAGACATTGAAGAGGGTGAAAGGGTCACCCTGGTCACTCTCCAGGGGTCGCCGGGCAGCCGCACACTCTGGGCTGCTCTGCGCACTGCGGGTGAAGGGGGACTGGATGCTGAGGGCGGCCGCGATGGTGAGCACAGGCTCCGCCAGGTGGAACATGGAGCCCAGGATCAGCATCTTCCCTGGGGAGGACATGAGTCTTCTCACCCCACGGGGGTCCTCAGGCTCCCTGGACTTGCCCTCCCCATCCCCAGCCTGTCCCTGCCTCCCTCCGTCTTGCTCACGAAGGGACTCAGAGCCAGATGGGCAAAATCAAGTCCACACTCTACCGTCCAGTGGTGTGACCTCGGGCCAGGCCTCAGTTTCCCCACCGGTAAGTGGGAGAGAACACAACTCCCACTCCTCGGGCAGGGCGTGGGCATGAAGTGCTGCCAACTGCTGGCAGCAGTGTCCCCACCTGCTCTTCTCCTCAGCCCACTCCCCCACCGCCACCTCCTCCTGGCTGTAAGTTTTCCTCCCGACACCCGCTTTGACTTGCCCTGCGCTGTGGTGCGTCCGCCTGGCACATGGCAGGCCTTGGCTCTGGCCTGTCTCGGGAAGAATCTTTTTCTGCCATCATTTAACTCAAGGTGGAGGGAGGAGAAGAAGGAGCATGGAGGGGGGTAGGAGAAAGAAGGGGCAGGGAGGGGGAAGAAGAGGGGTCAGAGAAGAATGGAAAAGCGAGCTCGATGTGTGGCTTGCAGGTCTAAGGTGGCCCTGGCTTGGGACAACATCACACTGAGGTACGAAGCTGTTTCTGAGGGGGTCCTCAGTGGGATTGAGCTGATCTCTGGTCTGCGCCAGCTGCAAGCTCAGAGGTATGCCGTGCGAGCTGAGGTCAGCTGCTTGCAAGTTCCTCGTCTGACTCATCCTTGCTGCCCCGGGCTGAGCCTCAGTTTCCTCATCTGTGCAATAGGCATGTCTGGACACCCCACCCTCACCAGAAGAGGATGAAATAAGGTCCACAAAGCCTCTTACAACAGCAAATGCTCACAGAAAGCTCTTTTCCTTCGCAGATTCTCCTAGCTCTATCCCTTTCTTTTAAAACAAAAACAAGCATCGTGAGAGCGGAGAGGCCTGGGGTTCTGGGAGCAGCCTCCTGCCTGCACTGCAGCTGTGTGGGGCTCTAACGGCACGGACACAGTGGCGGGTGTAGCACACAGCTCGTGCTGTGCTCCCTTGCGGGTGCTCAGCTGTGAACAGTCTGCGGGCTGTGGGCCTCTGGGACAGAGACTGCCTCCATCAGGCCCATTGAACATGGGCCCGGTCAGTGCGTCCTTTGGGCGGGGCAGGGATGACTCAGGAAGGAGCAAGAGGAAGATGCGGGCAGTTGTGACATCCTTAGGACGGCAAGACGGGGGCAAGAGGGTGAAGCTGGGGACAGGCTGTGCCAGAGAGGTGTTTGTTTTGTTTGTTGCTATATCCCCGGCGCCTAGGACAGTGCTGTCACGGAGGACTTGTGGCTGAATGAACAGGGCCCAGAGAAGGGACTGGCGTAGAGTGAGCAGTATCCACGTCATCACCCCAAGGGGGACCCTCACCAATCACAACGTCCACGGGCAGCTGGGCCAACAGGGAACCGATGGGGGTGAGAGCATCTGAGCTGTCCAGAGCCCCCTGGTCCCGGAGGTAGAGGATGGCCGTCTCCAGGCTGGCTGGTGGTGGGGGCTCAATGAAGGGGAAGGTTCGGGGATCCCCCACGCTCATGCTCTTCATCTGCAATGAAAACCACCCCCCAGAATTGGGGACCTTTGAGCCACCGTGGAGCATTGCGAGGGGGGGCTCGAGGATCACAACCCATAATACTCAAAATTCCCAGTGTCAAGGTCCTTTGTACAGAGGCAGGGAGAGGGCCTTGCCTGTCAGTCTGTCTGCCCGCACCCTCCCCGAGACCCTGTGGTAGAGGCGCGAGCACAGGCTCTAAGCTGAACCAGTTGGTTTCTCAGCCCCTGCTCACCCCAACTCAGGAGTGAGCACGTGACCTGAGCTGGGCCAATCAGAATCCTTCACTGGGACTTTGCAGCCTGGTGCTGGGGGAGAAGTTCTAGTCCACTCTGGTCTGGAGGGACCGGGATGGCTGCCCAGAGCTGCGGTGGTTATTTTTTCCATTACTTGGAAGCCTGCCCAACCACAGCAGCCGGAGACATCTGTAAGGTGTTCCTAAGCCAGACCGCCTCCCCCCGGGGATACACAGTCCCCTCCTACTACATAGCTGGGCCTGGGCTTCCCTCACTGGCAGCAAAGAATCCCGATGAGCCTGGAGGCCACGGGGCAGCAGGTTGTGGGAGAATGAAGTGAAACGTGCTCCAGTCTCAGGCCTGGTGGTGGCGAGCAGCACGAGTGGTAGAGGCGAGTCTGGCCTGGCGGCTCATGTCCCCACGCGAGGAGAAAGCTGAGAGAGCCTGGGGGCTCGGCCAGTGTCCCGGCCAGGGTACCTGCTCACCTGGCCTCACCTGGAGGGGAGCTGCAGTTCTGGCCACCCGCCTGCCAACCGTCTGCCCCACCCCCGCCCTCCAGGACTTGACACTGTCCGGAAGCACTTAAAACTCCACTAAAGGATCTTCACATTAGAAGCTGGGAATGGGTTTTTGGTTTTGTTTTAACCTCTCCAGGTGATTCCAAAGTGCAGCTGGGGCTCAGAATCACTGCTCTGGCCCAATCGGGGAGACATTTCTGGTCCACACGTTACAGGTTACAGAGTGTGGACAAGACAGGATGGGAAATCAGTCAGGAGGCCTCCGGGGAAAGGTTTCGATGGCCATGGTTCACTGCTTCTGCCTCAGGACGGACGAGGAAGAGCTGCGAGTCTGACAGCCTCTGTGGAATCCCGGCTCAGCTACATGCTGCTGTGTGACCTGGGTCAAGTTACTTTACCTCTCTGGGTATCCCCTTTCTCGTCCATGATTGGAATCCTAAGATTGCCAGCCTCACAGAGTTTCTATTTGTCATAGCAGTGTAACCTAAGCGATACTAACTACAGAGCTATGAGCCAAGACGAAAAACACATCAAGAAAGTTGGTTTTGAAAGTCACTTCTTAAAGGGCTTTCTGTGACAGCTGGAAGCATCTGATGGACTCACGGTGTAGATCTCCCTGAGGATGTGGGGAACAGTTCTCCCCGCAACAGGGGGTATGATGTGTGGAAGGGATGAGCTCCTCGCAGTGACCTGGCCAGCCCTGCGCTTCCGGGCCCTGGGAGCTGGGGTGGGCGGGGTCTCAGTGCCTCCTGGCCCCTCCTTGGCACCGCACTCAGGACACCGCCCTCCCCATGTAGGCCTCACCTGCAACACCAGGGCATCCAGGGCTACCCTCCGAATCTCTGGGACAGGGTAGGGAGCGAAGGCATCGTAGTCCGATTCAGCATAGAGACGAAAGCAGACGCCAGGGCCTGTGCGGCCCGCTCGGCCCTTACGCTGCTCGGCACTGGCCTGACTGATCCAGAATTCCTGCAGCTTCTGCAGTTTGGCCTGAGGGTCATAGCTCATCTCCTTCACCTTCCCTGGGGGGAGAAGAGGGGAGCAGGGAGAGAAGGGAAGCTGTATGCAGTACACACGTGGACATGCCACAGGCCTGGCCCTCTGCCTATTCATTCATTCATTCATTCACGCACATGCTGCCTTATTCCTTTATTGCATTAACAGTAACCAATCGCTTATGCTGGGCCCAACCCTAATATTTTGTTAATTTATTCTCTCATTTCTTCATTGACATGTTTTCAGTTGTTTTCTCAAGCGTCTTCTTATTCAGACGTTTAGTTGGCGAACAAACATTAAGTGCCCACTATATACCAGGCACTGTACAGCTGTAAACAAAACCCCCTGGTCCCACAGGGCTGAAAAGAACACCAAGTTTCATTGACTTTTTGCACATTTTATTGTCTGTGAAAATAAGTTGCGCCTTGAAATTAACAGCAAGTCCATGTTTAGTGGATAGCATTTAAAAATTTTCTCAGTGGTATATGAAATGATGGAATGTTTTCCCATGAATACATCCCAATCAGTAAGTTCAGGGAGGTAGCTGCTAACATTTATCCAGGGCTCACCCTGTGCCCTAATCACCCAGTACATAAACTCCTCTCATCCTTATAATTCGAAGGCACCTGATATTGCTGCCATTTTACAGATGAATAAACGGATGCTTGGAGCATGTCGGTTTGAACAACCCTGATCACATGGCCGGTGGTGAACTTGGCCAAGCTGACTCTAACATCCCCTAACCACTAAGCCAGGATGACTTTCTGGACAAAGTCAGTGTTTAGTTGGGAAGATAAAAAATAAGCAGATCAACAGATATAGCATGATTTCTATACTAGGAAGAAAAAAAGGCTTATGGGGAAGTGGCAGTGGAGGGTGAAGGGGGAGACCACAGATAAAAGTCAATAGGATGAGCCTCTCTAGAGGGGAGACATTAACACTGGCCCTGAAGTGAGGTGCCTGGGGAAGTGTAGATAGCTGGAAAAAGATAGTCCTTAGCAAAGACAACAGTAAGTGCAAAGGCCCTGAGGCAGATAGAAGCCTGGGAAAGATAAAGACTTTTCCACTGCTCCTGAACACTGCTTACTTTATACTTTGTTCTGGAGTTCCTTCACTACACTGCACTTCTCCAAACCCCACACTTCTTTCTAGGTCTTTGGGTAGCTGGGGGGCAGCACTTACCTGAATCTACTACAAAGCGGATCCCGTCAATGGTGACTGAGGTCTCAGCAATGTTAGTGGAAAGGATGCATTTCCGGACTCCAGGGGGTGCCACGTCAAATACCTGGGGGAATGTGAAGAGGTGGTATCAGTAAGGTAACAGCCCCTCCTGTGTTACCTTCCACTAAGCCCTCCCCTCATCCAGTGCTCATCTAGGAGATGGCTTGCCATCAGCCATAGCACCTATGGTCCTGGGTCCTTCCTGACCCCACCAACCCCAGATAGCCACAACTCCTGGGACCACCATCCAGTGCCCTCCCACTCGACAGGGCAGATCGGGTTAACGAATGGGCCACTGAAGAACGATGGTCCAGTTTCCAGGACTGAAAGGCATTGTGGCTTCTGCTCTGGTCTCAGGGGCAGAATGAGCCACCGTGACTCAATGACACTCCAGCAGCCCCAACAGAGGCCCAGGTGCAGAGGAACTGAGGCCCCCAACAGCCAGCCACGAGCACACCATCTTGGAAGGAGACTTTCCAGCCTGTCAGGCTTCCAGATGACGGCGGCCCACGTCAGGGGAGACCCTGGCCAGAACCCCCCAGCTCAGCTGCTCCCAGGTTCCTGATCTACAGAAATGAGGTGAGAGACTGAATGTTCATTGTCCTAAACTGCTAAATTTGGGGGTGATTTCTTACACAGCAGCAAAGAACCATTACAGAGCTCCAAAGGCCTCCCGGCACCCTTCCATTCCAGTCAGGTCTCTTCACCTCTCCCCAACCCCAACTCTCAGATTCCCACCTCTACACCTCAGCTCCAGCCTGCCCCCGACCTGAACTGCCTTCCTCCCTCTTCCCATACTCTCCTCATGCTCCAAAGCTCAGCTCCATGGCCTCCCACGCCATCAGGAAGCTCGCCCCAGCGCAGACGCTGCCCTCCAAAAGATGTAAGCGGCCCCGTCTGCAGCCCACAGCCCTGCCTTGGTGGGGTCACCTCAGTCCTGCATGTAGCCAATAACCCCCACAGCCTCCATAGCTAGAACCCCACCAGCCTGGCCGAGAGCACTACCTTGTCCTGGTCAGCCACAGAAAGGGCACTGTGCAGCGGCAACACCACCCAGCGCTGGGTGTGGCTGGCGTAGGTCTGTGCGGCCTCCAGCACCGTGCTGATCTCTGCCATGCCGCTGAGGAAGACCAGGAGGTCGCCCCGCTCCTCGGGTGGGTATTTGTTGTCAATGGCTTCCAGCACCCTCAGGAAGGGCCGCGGGTCCAGCTTCTCGGACTTGGCTGTGGGGGGCTCCGCCTCCTGTGGCTGGTAGACCACCTGTGAGGGACAGCCCCAGGCAGGCGCAGGTCAGCCAGGCGGCTGAGGCAGCTCTGACGCGCATCATTTCAGAAGGCAGAATAAAGGACGGTGTTGAGGTAACCAGAAGCCTGCTGGGGTGCTGGTAACGGTTGTGTTTTTTAATCTGGCCGCTGGCACCACACAGGCATTAATTTGTGCGAAGTACTTGAGCGCTACACCTGGGATATGTGCACTCTTGTGTCTGGGTTATAACTTCGACAACATTTCCAGGGTGGAGCTGGGATTAAAGCCCTAGATGGAAAGCACCCTCACTCTTTATGGCTGCTTAGAAGACAGAATAATGGGTACTCGGGAACCACAAGGGACGGGATAGTTTCCTGGTTCTAGAAACTTCAGGGCCATTCCCTAGGCTGGGCCCAAACATGCAAGAGGAAGGAGTGGTCCCAGGCCCATAAAGGAAAGGTGTGTGTAGCAAGAGCTGGCTTCATCTAGGGTCCCTGGCATCCTGGCAGCAGGGCGGTCTCTCTGTTTTCCACTGGCCAGTGGGGAGCCAAAGGGAAGGTGCCCCTTCGTGTCATCCATGGGGCAGTCCCTGGGCAAGACGGGAAGGTGGGGAAGGGAAATGGAGGCCAACAGGAGCTGCATGGCACAGAGCTGGGTCTGTGTGTGAGCAGGACTCGAGGCTCTGCCACTTGTGAGTTGGTCCATGAATAAGTGACTTCGCATCCTGGGGCATCAGTTTCACCCTCATGGGTAGGAATTCTTGGCACAGAATTCTCAAAGCCAAGAGGGACTCTTGTGAGCTCTTGTCTGCTAACTGTGGAGCACATGACTCAGATAAATGTGAACTCGATAATCATCCGCTATGAGCGCCATCATTCTCGAGAAAACTCTGCAAGCCGTAGCAAAGAGGAGCAAGTTCAGGGTGGAAGTTTCCAAAAGACCAAAAGTTGGGACGCTAAAAAGGATCTCTGCCTAGGTCGGGTGGAGCAAACTGCACGATCTAAAAAGCATACTTTTTTCCAGACTGCCACACTCCATTTCTTTCTACCCAAAAGGTCTGTCTCTCAATTTCAGCTTTTAAAGTACCAGCTGCATCCAGGAGGGTTAGAGTTTTAATAAAATGCAGTGGAATGAGGCCAACCCCCAGGGCTGCTGTGGGATGAGGTGAGACCGCACCCATGTGATTTCCAGAAAGTCCATTCTCTTCCGGGTACTCCAACACCTGAGGGAAATGACCTTTGCCAGCCTCCCTGGGATGAAATGGAAGCAACTGCAAAGTGATGTCCATCTGAAAAACAAACTGGCTTCCCTGGATTTTAGCTGCTTCCCTCTCCCAGAAAGCATGGACCAGGACAACTCTCTAGGACTGTGGTTCTCATGGGGGTGGAACTGTCCGCAGGGGCACATCTGGAGGCATCTTCCCAGGGGAACAACTGGAGGGGAAGAATGCTACCGATGGCTAGTGGGTAGAGGCCAGGGACGCCTCTCAACATCCTACAACGCACAGGGGAGCCCCCAAACTGAGAATTACCCAGGCCAAAATGTCAACAGCACTAAGTTTGAGAAACACGCCCTGTGAGATGCAGAACAATGGAAAGGAAGAGCCTGGCCCCCTGAATGCCCACTTGCCACAGAGCTGCCCACCAGCCTGCATCAGCCAGACTGTTACAGAAGCAGACTTCTATCTTACTTGAGCCTTAACATTTTCGGGTCTTTTCTAAGAAGCATCAAGCACCGTGCCCAGCACACCGAACTTGTTCAAAAAATGTCGGGTTTACAAAAGAGAGAACATGACCTTAATTGAAGAAACAGGAAACAGAGCAGCAGAGAAGAGACATGTCCAGGTTTGGCCAGAGAGCAGGGAAGAGGTCTGGGGGCCTGGGGGAGAGGAGCACTGACCGTGATGGGGAAGAGCCTCCCGGGCACCTGCACCACAGGGGCGCTGCTGAAATAGCTGGAGAAGAGCGAGATGTTGATGGTGGCTGACATGAGGATGACCTTGAGGTCAGGTCGCTTGGGCAGCAGGCGTCGGAGGACGCCCAGGAGGAAGTCATTGTGGAGGTGCCGCTCGTGGACCTCATCCACAATCAGGGCCTGGTACTGGGGCAGGCTGGGCTCCCGCTGCATCTGCCTCAGCAGCAGCCCCACCGTCAGGAACACGATCTTGGTGGCCGCCGAACGTGCGCTCTCAAAGCGGATCTGGTAGCCGACCTGGAAGGGGTGAGGGGGCGGTCAGGAGAAGGCCCTGGGCCCGGGCCCCAGACCCTCACCTGCTGGAACGGAAATGTGAGCTAACATGTCTACATCAGACTCTGAAGTCCAGTGGTCTGGGATTGAATCCATCTCTCTCTCTTAGTGCCACCTGTACCCCTTTTTAACTTCCAAAAAGCAATTCCATCCCTCAGAGATAGTCTCTTCCCCCAGATGCTGTGAGGATTATAAGTGTTAGTGCTGGCGCTAGTGCACGTAAAGTACTTGGGCCAGAGTCTAGCGTTTGACACAGGCACAGCGAGGCGCTGCTGCAGGTTGGTGCCACACAACACAATAAAGAGAGTGTCCCAGTGCATATAAAAGCTATTTTTACACTAAACTGGAAAGCCTAGTGAGTGTGCAGTCACATTATGTCCACAAAACAATGTACATATCTTAATTAGAAAACACTTTATTCCTGAAAAATGTTAACTATCTTGCAAGCTGTTGGAAAAATGGTAACGAGATATGCAATTTGTAAAACAAACAATACCTGTGACAAGCCATAAAATGAGACGGACTTGTTAACCATAATAATGTTGGGTTGTCGGAAAAGTCATGACGTAGCTTTGAAAAAATAAATCATGACTTATCCGAGAACACAACAGTTAAACGGTCTTTGAGCCTTTGCTATGTGCCAGGAACTAATGGAGATGCGTCATGTACTCACCTCATCCTCATGCCCACCACATGGAAAACTATCCATAGTCTCATCTCACACACTAAGCGACTGAGGTCAATTATTCAAGGTACCTCAGCTAAAAAGGGATAATGCTGTGTGCCTTCAGCCTGCTCGTACCAGATTCTCTCTTTCACACACACAAAACAACTTCAGATGAGTGACAGCTCTAAATGTCAAAATATTTAGGGAAAAAGTAGGATATCATTGTCATCTAAAAGATCTTACACAGAACCCAGAGTGCCAGCCACAAAAATAAAATGATAAATTGGATTCTAGCTCAATGAAAATACACTGCCATCAGAAGACACCACAGAAAATGAAAGACAACTCGCAGCGCAGGAGACAAGATATGCTGAACATAAATCCCACAAAAGACCCCATCCAGATTCTAGAAACCTGTAAATCAGGCACAAGTGGACAACACAAAAGACAAGATGGGGGGCTAAGATAGACACTTCATGGAGGATTTCCAAATGGCCAATAAATACAAGAAAATGGGCTCTACTTCCTTAGTCATCAGGGAAATGCAAATTAAGATGTGCTACCACTATACACCCACTGGAAAAGCAAAAACGAAAAATACAATGACAAATATTGTGGCCGTGTGGAACTCACCGCTGCCAGGAGCGTCCATTGGTACAACTACTTAGCACGATGGTTTAGAGGCATCCACAAATGCTCACTGTACACAGATCAATTGCCCACAACCTTACTCCACGCACAGACCCATCCGGATATAAACCGAAAGGCGCATTCTAGAATGTTTAGAGTGCACCATTCACAAGAGCCTAAAACTGGAAACCCTCCAAATTCGCCAAAACAACCAAAGATACAATCACACAGGAGGCCTTCACTATGGACTACGAAGCACTGACGAGGATGAATGACACTCCACACTGCAGATAAATCTTGAAACACTAGTACTGAGCAACAGAGGTCAGATGCAAAAGAACATGCTTTTTGATTCCACTTATAAAAAGTTTAAGGAAAAGGAAAAATAATCAGCGATATTCTATCATGAACTCAGGCACAGTCATCCAGCATAGATGGTGGCCTATAGCAAACTAAGAAGGGTGAGAACCTCTGGGGCCTCAGGTGAGTAACTGGAAGGGGAACAGAGGGTTTCTGGGGTGCTGCTGCATTTGATTCTTTTAATCTGGGTGCTGGTTATACGGATGTATTCCACATGTGAGAATTCACCAAGCTATATACTAATGCGTATGTCCTTTGCTGAGAGATTCAGAGCTCCGGTAACAGGTTTAACACTAGAAACCACAAGGAAACATGACCTCATTCTTTTGGGGATGCTTAAAATTAAGCATTTCTAATTTTTTGTTGTTAAAGAGCTATTCCAAGTGATGTTAGTACCTTTGTCATGTGGACCAGATTTAGGCCAATCTGTAGAGAAACTTCTAGAAGAATCAACGCTGGGTCAGAGGGTAAGTGCTTTTGTTGATGTGGCCACAGGCAAGCAACCCACCCCCCAAGGCCACACTGGAAGAACTGGAAACCCCCTGTCCTTACCTGGGAGCCATACTGACTGAGACTCTCGAAGCTGACACGCTTGGCCAGTGAGATGCAGGCAATTCTCCGGGGCTGGGTACAGGCCACATGATTGAAGCCAGCGGCCAGCAGGTACTGGGGCACCTGAGTGGACTTGCCACAGCCTGTATCACCCGCCACCACCACCACCTGGTGCTCCCGCAGTGTCTGCAGGATGCGGTCTCCATACTGGGCGATGGGCAGTGCCGCCCGCTCCCGCTGCAGTTTAGCCAGACGCCCAAATGCCTGCTTCTGGCCAAAATCCAGGTAGTGCAAGAGGGCTCGGCGGAACTCAGACACTTTCTCCAGGGGCAGGCGCCTGAGCAGTCCCCCAGTGCCCCGAGTGTCGGCACCAAGCACGGAGAGGTTGATACGGTACCTCGGATCATAAGTGCGAGGGAGGTCGGCCAGCGCCGGGATGCTGGTCTTGGCACGCCCGGGCTCTTTCTCCTCCTTCTGGGTGGGCTTGAGAGTCTGAAATCTCTGCAAGCGTTCAAAGAAGGTCCAGAACTTCTGACACTCCTCAGAACCCTGGCGGATATAATCCTCATCACGGAAAAAGGCCTCTTCGAAGAGACGGCGCGTCTCTGGACTATTCCAGTTCCATTTCTCCGGGGCCTCCTCCTCCCTGGGGGTCCTGGGGTGGTCGCGGTGATCCCTGCCCTCCCTGGTTCTGGGAGGGGGCATGTTGGCACTAATCACAATGTTGTCACAAAACTCGCCTCAGTTCTAATCACTTGGCCAAAATAGTCTCATCCATTTCCCAGCCCTGGCAGCTCGAGAGTCAAGTGCAATAAGGAGCGACTTCTCCAAAAAGCAAATTTTCCTTGTCACTGATGATGCGTGGCCACCACCGTGATGACAAAGTGGCCGGGGACCAGACTCAAGCTGCTGACAGAGGCATCTTAGGGCTCCCGCGCTGGTCTCTGGAATGGACACAGTCCATGTGCATGCGCAGGTCCTGAATGCTTCGGGGAGAGAAAGAAGACATTCATTCACTTCTACAGACGTACAGAAAGTCAGCTGATGGTGAGCACTGCACGAGGAGGAGGTGCATTAAGGAGCCACCCCAGGTGGTGGTGGGCACAGGACAGACATTTCACCAGACTCTGACCATCCAGTGACAGGGGCCGTGACACAGGAAGCCCGGGGGGCTGCAGGAGCCTCCTCTGAGTACAGAATGTTGACCTGAAGGAGAGCAGGTCACGTGGTCAGAGGCCGCAGCACTGAGCGGTGCAGTACAATTAAGAGTAAAGCAAGGCTTCCTAACCCTCCCTCACCCTCCAAAGCTCAGCTCGCCTCCATCCCATCAGGAAGTCCACCCTGGCACAGACTTCCCCATCCAAAAGATGTGAGCGGCCCCTCAGCCCTGCCTTTGTGAGATCACCTCAGTCCTGCATGTAGCCACCCAATCCCCAGCACCTCCCCTCCACAGTTAGCCTTCCACCAGCCCACCCACTTCAGAACACCAGGGAACCCTTTGAAATGATGCACGCAATTTTGCAAGTGTTGTTATGTATCATCTTTGCCTGCCTGGCTCATCTCTCCCTTCTTTTCCTGAAAACAGCACCTTCCTTTGGGGAGCAGTCCTTCCTCTGGGAGCAGTCCTTCCTTGATTCCACATGGTTCTGATGGCCTTTAGGAACCTCTATTGGTTGGGCAAGTGACCAAGGGCTGGCCGTTCGCGATGTCCTACTCCTCTTTCCAATCAGTGATTGCACTGAGGAGTGGATACATGATCTGAAGAGGCCCAATCACTGCCTTTCTCTGGAACTGAGTGACTAGACAAGCTCGTACTATCTATCGTTGTTGGACAAGGATGCTATAAACCTGGAGCTCTTTAACATGATAGTCCTTTCTAGAAATCTAACCTAGAGAAAAGCTTTCACATGGGGACAATGGGACACACACAAGGGTGATGACGGAGCAGCTGCAAGAGGTGGAGGGGGCCAGGGGAAGGCTGCCATCACTTAGTGCTTGAGGCTTCATTCCCTCCAGCTCTCCACTTCCCAGCCACACAGGAAAGTGTCTCTACTTAAAGGTGGGTTTCTGATTCTTAGCTGAGGAAGTCCTAAGAAAGAGCATGCCCTCCTAAGTGTACTTTTTCTGGAAGGAAGGCCATCTTTCATATTCTAAAAGTTTATGGCCTTAAAAGGGCCCGTAGCCTTCTTTGGTAAAGCCTTTGGAAGCAGGCAGCTCTGGGTTAAAATCTCTTTCATCGGTTACTAGATGTGTGGCCACTGGCACATTAACTGCTTTGAGGCTGTTTTTTCCATTTTTAAAATGGGGACAATCCCATCTCACTTCTCAAAGCATTGCGGTTTATCCTTGAGGCTGGCACAGAGAAGCTAAAGAGTAATTCGTATTCAAGGTCAGTGCTTTCTCCAGTTTTTTCTAACACAGGGAAAACACAAATGAGGAAAGTATGACCTAGAAAAACTCAAATGTCCACAAATTGGGGGGTTCTTAGCATTTTGTTGGTGGCTGTGGTGTGACAAATATTTGAAAAAGTGTGACGTGTACACCTAAAACATACAGTTATGTACACTAATGTTATCTCAATAAAAAAGAAATGAAAATGATCGTTTTAAAAAATAAAGGCCACGATTGGCCTTCATAATGGTATTGGCGATGCCTGCACCTACTCTGCCTTTAGTTTCCAAGGGTCATTATGGAAGAGTTGAGAGAGTTGATCTCTGGGGGACTCAGGCCATCCCTGGGAGCAACTAGAGACAGCTACGGGTTTCTACTGAGAGAGAACTTGTGAACCAGCAGAGCTGCTTCCTGTTGGGATCACTTCTTGGTGATGCCAGAGCAGCAGGAGGTTCCTGCTCAAGGAGGCAATTAAGAGGAAAAGGTGTTGAAGGGCAGTCAGGGGTTCTCAGCAGAAACAGGGACCATAAAGTGAAGAGAGCGTTCCCCTCAGGCTGCAAACTGCCTCTGGTGCAAGTGGGCCCAACTGAGAGCATCCATGAGTTTCTCAAGTGCTTTCTCAGATGATGTCTACAAACACAGTGGAATAAGACCTCAGCTATTAAAAAAAGAAAAAGAAAAAGCAAAAGCTGAAATCCCACCACTTGCAACATGGATGCACCTAGGGGGATTATGCTCAGTGAAAAAGGTCAGATTAGAGAAACCCTCTATGATTTCACTGTCTTCTCCGTTCTATTTGCTCTCTCCACCTCTCCCCGTTCTTCATACTCGGAGTTACTCTCTTCATTTACCAGGCTTTCCCTACCAATTCCCAGCTCCAATCCCCTTCTCTTGTTTTCTCTCCGAGTCTCTTTCCTACGCTGGCTCTTCCCTTCTCTCGATCCCTCTCGGGCCAGCTTTTGTCAGTTTCTCCCTTTCCCCCCAGCTGTCGGTCTCTCCCTATGATTCAGTGTCCGTTCCTCCACTTCACTGCTCTCTTCGGTCCATTTCTGGCCCCCAGTTTCCACTCTGATCTGTTTCCCTCCATCTCCCAAGTTCACTGGGGGGACCCCGTGAGTCCCCGTGAGCCTCTCGCGATGGGACCCTCACTTCTCGCCCTCGGTCTTCCTAATTTTCTGCTTCCTCCCTCTCTCCAGACCTCCCTGTCTCTCAAGCCCTCCGTTTCTCGCAGCTTCTCGTGTTTCCAATGCTTTCAGTCTCGGGCCGCTCTGTCCCCCGAGTTCTCAGAGGCATGCTCAGATTCCATTTCCATCCGCTTCTCGGGGCCCCAGGATTTCCCTCCAGCCCTCTGATCGCCCCCCAGGTACCCCTAACCCGGTCCAACTCCAGCCGCCGGCACCACCGCCCCGCCCCCCTCACCTCACTATCCACCGCGAAAGTCTCAACTTCCGGTCTGCTGCGTCCCTTGCGCTCCCGAAGCCGCTCCAGCGCCTGCGCACGCCATCCCCGCGGCCTGGCCCCTCCCCGCCGCCGGCCGAGGAGCCAATGGGCAGCTAAGGGCTCCCAAGTCCCATTCTGCGCTTGAGCTCAGCACGCTCCGGCCCCGCCTCGCAGTGGGAGGATCTCGGGTGACGCTTCACCCCCTCGGGGTCCCGGAAGGGGCTGCGTTGGAAACTTGGAAAGGTCTCACCGGCACTTTTCTACCCTCGCCGGGCTCTGCTCCCTGGACCGGCGGAGCCCCGGGTTTTAACCGAACGAGGGAGCTGACCGTGAATAATTCATTATGAATAATTCATTTGTAATTATGTCTATAGTGTTTTTCATGTACAATTCATCCTGTCAATTCGCCAATAGATATTCCAGCTCAACCCCCCAGCTCCTTGAAGGCAGAGGCTATTTCTGTCTTGGAGGGCCTATGTTCTCCAACTTCCCGCCCCGCAGGAAAAAGTTTGTTGAGTGGATGACTGAATGAATGAGAAAAGGGAATCCTAAAAGCACCAGTCATTACAGACTGAGCCTATTTCTCTATTTATAACAGGAAGATAATACCTACTCTCCAAGACTGTTAGCAAAATTCCCGAAAGAGCATACTTAAGGTACACAAACTGGACTTTTTGCTGCTCAATAGCAAGTGTTAGAGCTTTTATTTTTATTATAATCCCCTTTCCCATCATCCTCCTTTTCTTACAGTTCCAGTCACTGAGGATGCATTCGTGGACAAAGCAGATCAAATCTCTGCACCCATGGAGCTCACGTTTTGGTGAGAGAGATACACATAAATAACAAGAAACAGAATGTCAAGCGGTAGTGCGATGTCTAAGGAGAAAATAAAAGCCTCAGGAGGAGAGACGCTGTTTTAAGTAGCATAATCTGCACTGCAATCGTCACAACTGTATAAGCACAACTGAGAAGGTTAGTAACCGTTTTTTATTTAAGAGTCTTCCTGAGGTAGAAAATTCTGATAAACTGCTCCACCTTTCCAGAGTTCAGGCTCCAGTCTCTAGAGGTTTATGATTCTGATTCTTTGCGTTTCTCCGGCACCCTGTCACAGGGCAGCATAAATCCTATAGATGTTCCAGGCATGGCACCAGCTTGAGAAAAGACCCAGAACCATGAGTATAACAGGGTCTATATTCATTTCCTTTGACTACTGTAACAAGTTACCACAAAGCAAGTGACTTAAAACTATACACATTTATTCTTTGAAAGTTTTGGCAGTCAGAAGTCTAAAATCACCATGTCAGCAGGGCTGTGCTTGTGCTGGGGGCGTCAGAGAGAATCCATGTCGCCGTCATTTTCAGCTTCTGGAGGCTGCTTGAATTCATTGGCTGGTGACCCCTTCCTCGCGTCACTCTGACATCTGCTTCTGTTGTTACATCTCCTGCAACTCACTCTGCCCTGCCTGTCTCCCTCTTATAAACCCCATGAGGAAAATGGTCCGCTCCACAACCCAGGAACATCCTCCCCTCTGCCGAGGCCAGCCGGCACCAATGAAGTTCTCAGCTATTACAAAGACTCAGAGTCTAAATGAATTTGCAATAGGGGAAGGCTGGGGAGAGCGCCGTTGAGAGCAGCTCTGCCTTTCACTCTCCCAGCCCAAGATTTTGTTAAAGATAAGAACAAAGGAACAAGCAAATAGCATGAATTGTGTTTATGCTTATACAAATTAATAAGTTACTGCTGAAAACAAGTTTCTCTAGTTAGTAGGGAACATGCACACAAGCCATTATGTTCTCAGAGAACAGGAGTCAATTTTGGGAAGAAGTTCTGTTTGCAGAACTTCTAACATTCTGGAACTCTATGTGCAGAGTAACCAGGTAAAAACAAATGACTCCGGCTCTCTTTGGGGCCACTGGCTCCAACTCCCCTCTTAACATTCTCAATCACATCTGCAAAGGTCCTTTTGCTGGGGAAGTTCACATATTCACAGGTACAGAAGATTAGGATGCAGATCTCACTAGAAGCCATTATTCTGACTGTTACCAGGTCCAAGTAGCTAGACTATAAGTGTGTCCAGTGGTAGAACAAATCCTCAAATGCCTAGGGGCTTGGACTTGGCCTTTCCTTCGAAATAGGCCCATAATCTGTCACCCTCTCACGCTGATCTGAGTCACCATCGCTTCTTGCATATACTGCAGCACCTCCTAACCTTATAGCTTAGTCTTCACCATCAAGTAGAGGGATTCTATTAAAATCTAAGTCAAATCAAGACACTACGCTGTTCACGACAGGGTTGCCTGACTTAGGAAAAAAATGTTTTTAATTACAAAATGTTAAATTTGAATTTCAGATAAACAACAAAAAAATAATTTGTGGTATGTCTTAAATATTGCATGGGAAATATTCAAAAAAATTATTGTTATTCTTTATCTGAAACTCAAATGGGTGTCGTATATTTTATCTGGGTGCAGTAGTTCAGAACCCACCCAGAGACCTCCAAATACTTGCTCTGGCCTAGAAGCCTTTTAAAGTGAGGGGACCCATTACTTCTCTCCCTTCATTTCACAGCACTCTTCCTCTTACTCATTCTACTCCATCCACACTGGCCTATTCACTGATTCTGGAAAGTGCCAAACATATTCTGCCTCAGGGCCTTTGTATTTGCTATTCCTGCCACTTGGAATGCTTCTCCCCCACTCCCATGTTTAAGTATAACTCCTCTCTCCCTTCTTCAGGTTTTGGCTCAAATATCACCAAGGAACCTTCCCTGACAGACCTGTATCCCTTCTCCAATTAGTCCTCTTTGTTCCCTTTAGGTTTCTTACCACTTAACAGAATCCTTTATTTCTTTGCTTATTGTCTGCTTTGCTCCACTAGATTGTCAGATCCCTGAGGGCAGGTATTTGGGTCTGCTTTGGTCAGTGCCTATAATAGGGCCTTGCCCATAGTATGTGAGTAATGAATGATAGTTGAAGGAATTACGAAATAGATGATATCATGGAGCCCCTGGATCCAGCTATACCTGAAGCTACTTTCTGAAATGTGATTGAAAGACACAAACTGGTTTCCCTCTAGCCTACACCTCTACCTCCTCATGGCTGGTGGATTTCTTGCTGACCACGCCTTCATTCATACTCTGTGATTCCTTCAGGGCCCAACGACATGCAGCTGGCAGTGACTGGCGTAGTTGAGCCCGCCCAAAATACAGGAAGAGACCAGGATTGAGGCAGCTATGAGCCAGGGCAAGGCCTACAACCAGTGGTTCAGCCCGCAGTGCCTGAGCCAAGAGAGCAGAGTTTGGTGCAGCCACAGTGAGCACCAGCTCCAGAAGGTGGTAGGGCGCCCAGCAGACAAAAAAAGCCACCACCACGGCCGTGCCCAGCGGCCAGCGACGTTGGGTCGCATGGCACAGGAGGGCACCTTGACAGCCAGTCACAACCACCAGCGGCCCCAGGAATCCAAAAATAAACCTGGTGGTGGTCACTGTGTATTCAGCCACGACTGAGCCATCATAGTCCACCACGCACTCCAGCCTGGGTGGGAAGTGTTCTTGATGCAGCCGGCGGTAGATGGCTGAGGGCACAGTGAGCAGCAGGGCCAGCATCCAGGCTGCCCCGCGGGCTCCCTGCACCCTGCGTACGCGCCCAGTTGCAGCCCACCAAGAGGGCTTGAGGGCCAGCAGGCACAGGTCAGTGCTGAGAGCAGCCAGGAGCAGCACGCTGGCGTACATGGACAGCAGGATGATGGGAGGCAGGGCCCGACAGCCCACTGCCCCAAATGGCCAGTGACCCCCACGGACAATAGGGACCGCTAGGACGGGGAGAGACGAACAGCAGAGCAGGTCTGCTGTGGCCAGGTGGAGGAACCAGGTGGCACCCACCCTCTGGCGGGCCTCTTTCCTGCTCACCCAGGCCACCAATGCGTTGCCTGGCACACCCACCAGGAAGACCACCGCGTAGAGCAGGAGCGGGGTGGTGCGCAGCAGGTCGAGGGACGCACACCCGCCATCAGGGCAGTCCACGGGCAGGTCTGGAATCTCATCGCCGTAATGTTCATACTCATTGCTGAGAGAAGCGTTCTCCATCCCGGCCCAAGACACCTGGACCAGAGAGAAACCTCAGTGACAAAGGACTCCTGGGCCCTCGGGATCCTTGGGGTGGGAACCCGAGCCCACCAGCAGACCCCAGCACCAGGACCCCAGCGCCTTGTAATACTGCGGTTCTCGCATGCTAACGTGTTAGGACAGGAGCTCAGCAACGCCCTAGAATTCTAAAACAGTATCAGAACAGCCCATGACTTTTCAAATCTCTACATCCTAAGCTGTGAAATTATGGCAACGGTGGGCACCTGAAATTTGAATTTCTAGAGCAGCTTTGTCTGATGGAACTTTGAATGCTGGAAATGGGTTTTGTCTGTGCTATGCCGCACAGTAGCAGCTGGCCACACTGGGCTGGAGTCAACTGAGAAGCTACATTTTCAGTTTCACTTGATTTTAATTAATATAAATTGCTACCCATGGTTCCTGGCTACCTTATTGGACCGTGAAGTTAGAGGGCGTTGAAATATTAGAACACGAGCTGGGGAGCCACCCGGAATTCTAGAATTTAAAATATTGAGTCGCAGTATCCACCAAGAGGGGGAATGGTTAGTATGTATTCACAGCAAAAGTTATTTGTCTCTGCTCTTCTTCAGCAGCAGTGCTTTCAAATCTTGGTGAGATGAAAATGTACCTCCCAGTAAATTTGTTGCCTTTTTAAAATGTAAACCAGAAAACAAAAACTAAACACAGCAAACCAGGCAGATCATTCAAGAACAGCTCTCTGGGTCTCACAACCAGAACACATTCTCGAAACTTTCTCCAGGGTAAGTGACAGAAAGTTTCTTAAGAGACAGAGGGATTTCTTAAATAACAGTGTTAGGAATGCTACAGTGTTGAATTCTCTAGAATTCTTTCATTCATTCAACACAGTTCCTGAATATGTTCTCTGCTCCAAGCACTGGATGCCCAGCAGACAAAACCTCTCCCTAGGAGCTGACACCTTGGTGGGAGGACTCAGATAGTAGAGGAATACATTCACAGAATACACTGTATTTTATTTTATTTTTTTTTAAATTGATTTATTTATGCATACAAGCTGGGGTGCCGGCCAGAGATGCAGAATGGTGAGAGGATTCACCAGAGACAGAGTAGGGAGCAGAACAGGCAGGTCGACTGAAGTACACTGCTGAGAGGAGCAGCGGGCGAGGCAGGAGAGGTCTGGGACACCATGTGGGAATCTCCCTGGCCAGGGATCAAACTCGTGCTGCAGTGGCTCTGGATAGCTTCATAGTGCTGCACTTAACCCGTTGCGCCACCAGGGAGGCTCAGAATACACTAAATTTTAGAAGGTACTAAACACTATGACCTAGATATATAGATGGCAATATATAATTATATATAATAATATACTTTATTCACACACATATGTAAAATGTGCTGTAAAATATGAAATGTTCTGTATAAGCACTGGGATTTTAAGTGAGGGTCGGAGAGGGCCTCTCAAACACTTTGAGCAAAGCCATAAGGCTTTATCTTTTATTCTACATGAGATGGGAACCATGGGAAGGTGTGAGCAGTGAAGTGGCATCAACTGTCACAGAAATGACCACTGTTGACATTCCAATCTTAATGACATTTTGGCCAGACTGTGGGTACGGGATGGAGGTCCCTACATTCAGCCTGGGTGTGTGGGAGGCTCTACCCTCGTTGTGTGTGTGTGACCACTCTTCAGGATGTCTATACAACAACAACAACACATCTCTTCCTGTCTTGAGGGACATAAATACTATTGTTACTGTTTCTTATCATTGTGTTATTATTTATTATAGATTATTATTATAAGCCACCGTCTATTGAGCACTTTGTATTATGTGCCAGGCGCTGCCTGAAGCACCTTTAAATGTCTGTCATTTCATCCTCTGATTTTAATTCTGTTGGTCTAACCTTTCTGCCAAGGAGGAAACTGAGGCACAGAGAAGTCAAGTCACTTACCAAAGATCATTCGACTAAACAAGGAACAGAGTTGAGTTTCAAACTGTGTTAGTCTCGCTCTGGAACTCCCGACCCTAGAATTTCATGATCCAAAACACTTTGAGATTCCAGAGAAGTGGGGGAGGAAGAGGGCGGTGCTGCCAGTGACCATCTGCGCCTCGTGGCCCTGGGTGAGCATTTTCGGTTGGAAAGTGCTCTCCCTCTGTGTGGGAGTCATCAAAGTGATGAGTCACCGGTTTGGGGAGGCCTTGAGGAGTTAAATGTGCCAAGTATGTGGCAGGGGGGTGAGGACCCAGATAGTTGGTACATTGGCCTGCATGATGTCAGAGTGACCTGACCCTGTACATCTCTGCCAAATCCTGTGGGCTGCCCAGCACTGCCCAGGGCTCAGGGTTGATGCAACAGGAAAGGCAGAGGGGAAGTTGGGACACTCCCCTCCATCCTGCCAAGTAGCTACCAGACTGCCAAGCCACTTCGTGTGTGTGTGTGTGTGTGTGTGTGTGTGTGTGTGTGTGTGTGTGCGCGCGTGTGCACACGCAGACTTTATTAAAGAGCAGATCCTCACCAGCTGTGTAGCCTTGGGCAAGTCACTTGACCTCTCCGTGCCTCCGATGACTAGACTGTAAAATGAGAATAATAATACACCTACCGTGGAGGGTATTAGGAGAACTCAACAAGTTCATAGGGGTGAAGAGTTTAATACAGGGCCAGGTCCGCCAGCTGCTATCACCCCTATCGCCTGGCACCCGCTGTCCCCACCCTAACACCCCACCCTCCCCAGCTCTTTTGGGTAGATTAAAAGGCAGGGCATTTTGTGCCTGTCAGCAACTCTGGCAGGCTCCGATGTTTCCCTTTTGTGAAATTAAACAGAAAGGAGCTTGTCCAGCAGCCCACTATGTGAGCTCCTCCTCTGTGCCTCTCACCGTGTCTCGGGTCTGTTTCCCTCTCTGAACACACATCAGCTCCTTTCTCCACAGCAGCTTCAACATCAATCCTATGACGGGACTTTGTAACTGGCCTTGGACTAAAGGGCACTGAGTGGTGATCTCGAGAGGCAGTTTAATTTTATTATTATTATTTGCAGTAAATCACAAATTACATTTTCATATTTAACCTATAAAAAAGCATCACTACCGTGTTATTGTTTTATCAAAATTGAAATAGAGATTTATTGAATACCTATTATGTTCCACCCATCATAGCTCTTATAAACTGCTCTATGAGGTGATGATCACTGTTATCCCCATTTTCCAGAACTTTGGGCTCCACCGTGTCCCCGGCATCTCGAACAACACCTGGGGCACAACAGGTGTTTAGCTGACATATGGTAAGCACAAGAACAAAGGGAAACTGGCACAGAGAAGCTGAGTCATTACTCAATTTCTTTCAGTTTAACTACGGACACCTAGAATTTGCTCTTGGCGTGCTTGTCAGTCTTGCTGGAACTTCTACTCTGGAACCCATGAGGCAGAATCTCTGCTACCCTGCCGCCGCCCCACCCCCCCGCCAAAGAAATATATATATGCTGGCCAAAGACTGGAATGTTTTAGCTGTCCAAGATGTGAAGCTGTCCACACAGTCCCCCACGGGAGAATGAACTGATGTGCTGTAAGTGTCCACGCAGTGGAATATGTTATAACAACGAGCATGAACACAGCACATGCCGGAACGCGGATGAACCTAGTAACATTAGCTTGAGGGGAGAGAGACTCAGGAGGATGACCTGAATGATTCCATTCACACTAAGTTCAAAAAATGGGCACTGGAAGAGTGTCTGGGATGGGAACTGGGTTTGTGCTATTTCTTGGCCCTGGTTACCTGGGTGTGTCCCCCTTCTGGAGACATGTGGAGTTGCTGGCTACTGGTGTGTATGCTGCACATGAAAATTAAGTGAAACTTTTTTAAGAAGTGGGGGCCTCCCTGGTGGCACAAGGGGTTAAGTCTTAGCACTATGAAGCTATCTGCAGCCACTGCAGCAGGAGAGTTTGATCCCTGTCCTGGGAGCTTCCCACATGGTGCAGCAGACCTCTCCTATCTCCCTGCTGCTCCCCTCAGCAGTGTATTTCAGTGGATCCACCTGTTCAGCTCCCCACTCTGTCTTTGGTGAATCCTCTCACCCCCCATTCCCCCAGCCTACACCCCAGTTCTTGCATGCATAAATAAATAAAAAATAAATCTTTAAAAGAAAAAGAAGGGCCCCTGGCGGCTCAGCGGTTGAGCGCTGCGCTGTGGAGCTGTCGGCAGCGGCGATGCGAGTTCGATGCCCGGCCGGGGAGATTCTCACATGGCGCAGCAGACCTCTCCTGCCTCTCCCGCCGCTCTCCTCAGCAGTGTGTTTCTGTCTCTCTGCCTGTTCTGCTCCCCGCTTGGTCTCTAGTGAACCCTCTCGCTGCCCCGCGCCTCTGGCCTGTACCCCAGCTTGTATGCATAAATAAATCTTTAAAAAAAAAAAGAAGTGGGCTTGTAGACCTGTATCCCCCAGAGCAGATACAAAGATGTGAATCTACTTTACCTCAATAAACATAATTTGGGAAGGAAAAAAAAAAAGGGGGACTCGCTGAGTGGAAGGGCTTATTCACTGGGCAAATCTCAGTTTTGAGAATTCCCCAGAAGCTGTGGCACTCCTGCAGGCTGGAGAAGGGCCATTTCCCAAACACCTGCATGTGAGATGTATTTGGATCCTCTGACAAAAGCTTTTTTGTTGGGCTGCTGAGTCCTTCCAGTGTGGATTCCGGTGGGATGGCCATAGAGCCACTTCTCAAATTCAAGTTCTGATTCCCAAATTCTGAAAAGAATGAATCTAAAAAGGCCGAGATGGTGGAATCTCCTGCCTCACTTCCCTCTTTTCCACCCTCCCTCCATCCTTACCGGCTGTGGCAAGAGGGTCCTCAGCTGGGCTACACACTTGCAAGCAGGACCCAGGCCCACAGTCAGGAACCGGGAGGTCTGACGTCTCTGCCGCGAGTCTGGCAGCAAGAGGGTTTCTGGACATGCGTCCTGTTTGCTCTGCTGGGACGGCAGTGCCCCTGCCACCCATGGGCCCCAGCAAACCTTCCCAGCAACCACGAGCCAGGAGTGGCTTTTTCCTGTTCCCAGGGTGTGTCTGTTTTGTATTTTTCTGGTGACGCACATATCCCAAAAATTACTGGGTAGCAGGCAAGGCTGAAGAGGTTTCCGGTGGGTGGAGAGCTGACATTGTCCCTCAGTCCTGTCGCAGTGTCACTGATTTCCTGCAAGCCAGACCGCTGTGTGGTTTGACTTTCCAGGCCTGGGGATCTTGGCCTGACCCCCCTGTCCCCCGGGGTCCTCTGAGGTCTTCCTCCACAAACACCCACGCCCTCTACCACCTCCCACCTCCAGCTGTGTGCTCACCTCTCCCTTCTGCCCTCTGCCTCCAGCTTCGAGGACGGCTAAACATTCCTCCCAACCTTGTGGGTTCTCAGACAGCTCAAGGCACATCCTCCATCAAAAGGTGCAGGCAGCCAAGCGCAGGACCTGAGCCCTCAAAACACAAGTTCTGTTCCCTGCCTGAGCCCCCTGGTTTTTCATCTCTAAGCCACGGAAGATGTGGACCGTTGAGGTGCTTAAGGTCCCTCCCAGCACAGCACAGTGGCCAGGAACATGAACTTGAGAGCCAGAAAAATGAACTAGTCTTCCAGGTCCAGGCTTCAGCCTCTCCGAGCCCCAACTTTCTCGACTGTGAAAGTGGACATTTGCGTATAGGTGAAGAGCTTAAATCACACACAACAGTTCCCAGCACATAGGGTGTGCTGTGTGTGTGCCGGTTAAATTGCCAGCAAAAAGAACGTCACATTCATTTCTAAAATTTCTCTATCAAGCCTGCAGGCTTAGCGACAGGAAGTGGCCCTCACGACTCAAGCAGGTTAAGGGTGTTGGTGCTACCCTCTGAGTGCTTTCAAGGTGGAGGGGATACATTTCTGTCATTTAAAGAATAAAATCATTAAAGAAGGTTATTTCTTAGTCGGAAGACCAGATCACCGGATAATCTGGGGTCTCTCCTGGGCCCCTGTCTGGGGGACCTTATCTTGACTGAGTCTGGTCCGCTCCCAGGAGAGAGGAACATCCCCTCCCTTCCCTCCTGCCACATTCATCTCCCACATCCTGCCACCCCTGTGGGAAAAAGAGACTGAGGAGGGTGGGAGCTGTCCTTCATGGCCTCCAACTATGCTGACTAGGAGAGTTTACGAGGCCTGTTTCTCAGACCTCTTGGTCTTCATAACCTCCTGGGCCTCAGAGTCTCTGGGCCTCAGAGATTCTGAGAGGGTAAGGTTTTCTGGCATGCCTGAGACAGGGGGCGTCTTGGGGAGGTTGTGGGCCAAGAACATGATTTCAAAAGGCCTCAGAAGGCTTGGGGAGGAGGAGAGTTATAAAAAGGAAGGAACCTCCCTAAGGTGGGGTCCTTTTTACTGCCAGCCCATGAGATGCTGACAGCCCCTCAACTCCTAGAGAAATGTAGAATGAGAACACCCTAGGAAGGTGATTAAGAGAATCTATATGAAATTGCCCTTTTTTTGGGGGGAGGGGTGTAAAAATAGGTAGAATCTCAATAAATTGGTGGGTAAAAATTTTCTTTAAAAACCCAAAATTTGGGCCTCCCTGGTGGCGCAGCGGTTAAGCACTGCGCTGTGGAGCGGTTGGCAGCAGCAACGCAAGTTCGACGCCTGGCCCAGGGAGATTCCCACATGGCACGGCAGACCTCTCCTGCCTCGCCCGCTGCTCCCCTCAGCAGTGTATTTCTGTCTATCTGCCTGTTCTGTTTCCCACTCTGCCTGGTGAACCCTCTCGCCACCCCATGCCTCTAACTGTACCCCAGCTTGTATGCATAAATAAATAAATCTTTAAAAAAAAAACCAAAATTTAAATAATAAAAAATAAAAAGTAAAAAAGTAAAAATTTAAAAAATAAAATATATATAAATAAATAAATCAGTGAAGACAGAAAGCTCATTAGAGGTTGCCAGGGCTGCAGGATGGGGGTGGTGGGAAGAAATTACTTAATGGCTGTGGAGTTTCCTTTTGGGTGATAAAAATATTCTGGAACTCGATAGTGAGACACTTATAGAACATGGTGAATGTACTAAATGTTACTAATGGTGAATTTTATGTTATGTGTATTTTACCACCATTTTAAAAAGGTGGTAAACAAACCATTACACTCCCTCACTCCAAAGTAGGACAAAGATGGACAATTTCATAGTGTTCACATTAACAAATGCCTGAAATGGGGAAACCACAGTGCCTTTGAACAATATATATTATTATGTGATTTGGATGTGTGGAAAAAAGAGTTTGATGTGTATACATTATGAAGTGCAACAATCAAACATCTATAAAACCATCATTCGTCTGAGAATCTTGGAATATCTAGATCAAGGGTCAGAAAACTTTCAGTAAAAGAACAGAGAGGAAATAGTTTAGTTTTTATTGGTCAAGAGTCACTCATAGCCTTTATCATCACTATTCAACTCTATCCTGGCAATATGCAAGCAGCCATAGACTGAAGGGGCCACCGCTGTGTTCCAATAAAACTGTATTTACAGAGACAAGCAGGGGGCTGGACTTGGCTGGAGTTTGCTGACACCTTATCTACGTCATTGACTGAAGACTCTGACAGACTCCTGGAAGATCGGAATCTTAGACTTTTTAATCGAAGGGATCCTACAATGTTAGTTACAGACTAATTGAATTCTAGGATTCTAGAATGTCACACCAGAACCTGGCGCATCAGAAGCACAAAGCTTCAGGTGTTAGAATTTTATAAACATTCTAACCATCGATCAAGTTCTAGACCTGAGCTGTGTCCAGTGGGGTCGCCACGTGCCACATGAGCTACTGAGTCTTTGAAATGTGATGGACCTGGGGTGACAGAAGTATAAAATATACACCAGATTTCGAAGACTTGGTATGAAATTTTTAAAAAATTTGAATTTGAACTCTTGCAATAACTTTTTATACTCACTACATATTGAAGTATGATTTAAAATATACTGGGATCCATCAAATATACCACCAGAATTCATTTTACCCAGTTCTTATTTTACTCTTTGCTTTGTCTCTTGCTTGGCTGCTAGAAGTGGAAAATCTCTTTCATTGACGGGGTTCATGGGCTTACATTATGTTCCCACTCGACAGTGCTCACCTAGAGTAAGGCCCGTGGGAGCGAGAGGTAGAAGCTCAGGAAGGTCACCTGGCATAGATGCGGGGAGGGAGGCCCTGACCCCCAGCTTCCTTGGGGAGTCAAGGGTAACAGAGGACTTGGGGGAGCAGGGGGAAGACAGCCCACTCAGTCCAGCCCATCAATACCCACTTCCCGGGGCCTCCCCGGTGGCGCAGTGGTTAAGCGCTGTGCTGTGGAGCTGTTGGCAGCGGCGACGCGAGTTTGACGCCCGGCCGGGGAGAATCCCACATGGTGTGGCAGACCTCTCCTGCCTCGCCCGCTGCTCCCCTCAGCAGTGTATTTCTGATCTGCCTGTTCTGCTACCCGCTCTGTCTCTGATGAACCCTCTCGCCGCCCCGCACCTCTGGCCTGTGCCCTAGCTTGTATGTATAAATAAAAAAAAAAAAATAAATCTTAAAAAAAAAAAATACCCACTTCCCTTCTTCACCACTTCCTCTTTAGAACATGTTGATCCAGCAGATTCCTCAGGCCCCAGATTTGGCAATCGCCTAGCCCTTCACCCCACTTCCTTTCTAGGCATGGCTAATCAACACCAGTTGGAGGTTTCCTGAGAGAAACCACCTAGTGACCTCCTAGTGTTTTTATAAGACTCTTGTGGGACAGCATCTCCTTCCAGAATCAGGGTGGAGGAAAGATCTCACTACCTACAACTCATTCCCCAAACTAGAGGCTGGCCAGGAATAAAGATGGAGCTTGGGGTATGGGGATATAGAGGAGGAAGTCAGGGAGGACTTCCCAGAGGAGACTGTACCCTGAAAAAAGGTGGACTAGAGATAAGGATGGTCTTTTAAAAACAGGTGAGGCAGCCTGGAGACCAGAGAGGTGAGGCAGGAATGCTGAGTGGGAGAGAACGGAGGGTTTAGACCAGGCAGGCTATGGGGTAGGAAGAGGGTAGCAGTTGGCATGGACCCACATACAGGCTTGGGTTATTAAGTGGGTGTTAAGGCATGCTTGGGGATTGTAGGGAAGGTAGAGGTTTGAGAGAAAATGTTGAGGTCAGTTCGGGGGAGATGAGTGGATGGGAACCCTGAAGAGAGAACTGTGTCAACATTGGATGAATTCACAACAGTGAGAAACTGTGTTCGAGAACTCAAAACATCCAAGGAAGAA
Source organism: Scalopus aquaticus (assembly GCA_004024925.1). NCBI lineage: Eukaryota > Metazoa > Chordata > Mammalia > Eulipotyphla > Talpidae > Scalopus > Scalopus aquaticus. Next base: position 47,682 of record PVIJ01005190.1, read on the forward strand.
ATGGCAACCGTGTCTGGGAAGGATCAGGCTGAGAGAGTAGGGGGAAAGTCAGTCAGGGATGGAGGAGCAGGGAGGAGGGCGGTAGGGGCTAGTGACTGTCGAGGTAGCAGAGCAATCCAGGATCATGAGGGGGCACCAGGTGTCCCCCTGACCTGAAGGTAGCTGGCGCTCAGGTCTTCCCCCAACCACCTCTCTGCCAGGCAGTCTGCACCAGGGGCCAACATTTACTATGAAGCCACACAGCCCCTCTGGAAGTCCAGCGAGGCTCCAGTCCTAGGTGACAGGAGAGTAAATAAAAGACGTACCCAAGGCAGATGCAACAATACCGCAGCAGCAGGGTCTGGCTTTGTTTTCTCCAACGAATCAGGCGGGCTTTTGCCGGCACTCAGCCTGCTGGTGCAGAGGGCCTGCTGGGAGTCTATGCCCACGATACCCAAACGGAGACTCCTAAAGGTTTAACAGACACACAGGATTTTGAAGACTTGTTACCAAAAATAAGAAGAAGAAGAAGAAGAAGAATTAAAGACCTCATTAATAATTTCCCCCCTGATTACATGTTAAAGTATTACTCAGATTGTTAATACAATTTGGTCAATTATTCCCCTGTAGGGTAAATGAATTAATCAGGCTTTTGACGCTACTAGCCCCTGTGGCTGTCGCCTGTGGCCTTGATCTTGTTAACGCATAAGGCGTGAGGGTGTGGGGCACAAGTACCTGATGGTGAACACCTGGAGCGTGGGTGTGTGCGCATGTGCAAGTGTGTACTCCTGTGCCTAGGAGGGAGGGGATAAAAGGCAGCGTCGCCCTGGGAGAGTGGGGCTTGAGCTGCTGTCTCCCTGCTGCCTGTTTCCCCTGCACACTATTAAAACCTATGAAGATGATGCCAAGGGCTCCAAAGTCCTCTTTTAAATGGCTAAAGCCGATGGTGAACCTACCTGGCCTGGGATGGTTGCAAAACAACTCCTATTTGTTTCTTTTTCAAAGATTTATTTATTTGTAGAACTTGGGTGTAGGCCAGAGGTGCGGGGCGTGAGAGGATGCACCAGAGACAGTGGGGAGCAGAACACGCGGATCCACTGAAATACACTGCTGAGGGGAGCAGCAGGGAGACAGGAGAGATCTGCTGCCCATGTGGGTCAGCTCCCTAGCCAGGATCGAACTCAGGCCATTGCAGCAACAGTGCTGAGACTAACCCTTAAGGCCACAAGGGAGACGCTCATCTGTTTCTTTTAATTTTTTAATGTGGCCACTAAAAAATTGAAAACTACTTACATAGCTCACATCATATTTCTGTTGGACAGTGCTGGCCTGTATTTCTGGGCAATTTACACTCGTGTGTGTGTGTGCGCGCGCGTACACACACACACCCCGCCACCAAACATAAATGTTTTAAACTCCATTGTAAATAACACATTTCTGTATTGTTTTTAGCTTCACTACTCAAGGCATGCATATTATTATGTTTTAAGCCAAAAGATTACTGCATAATCCCATGGGTATAACATTTTTTAAAAAGTTTTCCTTACGGTAATATTGGTTTTCCAGCTATCACGTAGATTTCAGGGTTACAGCATTACAGTTTAACCTCTGTACAGGGCCCATTATGATTTCCACCAAAAGTCTGGTTTTCATCCAGGGCCATGCAGTTGGCCCCCGTAGGCTAAATGAGTTAAAAATGACACTTATTCCACCCTCCCACCATTAGCATCTATCGCCCATACCTGTGGTTTTGCACGCTCATCTGTAATTATGGACACCTGGGCCCAGAGCCTGGGCATATATGAAAATGGGGATACCTGTCCTGAGGGGCAAGAGGGTTAAGGGCGTCATTCAGATGGGACTACAATAGGGAGGAGACAGCCAGGGAAATGCTGAGGGAAAACGCTGGTCCGTCCCCTGATTCGGCGTTAAAGACCTATAAAAATCTACCGAAGTCTCCAAAATTATCTTTTCATTTGTGAGACCTGACACTGAAGCTACCCAGCCTGCAATGGTTGCAAAACAGCCCCCTTTACTCAATTTTTCTCTATCAAACATCCTAGAAAAGGTGTAAAAAGATCAGTGGTTATAAGGGCTGGAGAGGTGTTAGGAGGAGGAGTATGTGTTAACTACTTTTTAAACAAGGTTCAAAACTTTTTTCTTGGGCCCCCCCCCCCCCCGGTGGTGCAGCGGTTAAGCGCTGCGCTGTGGAGCAGTCGGCAGCAGCAATGCGAGTTCGACGCCCAGCAATGCGAGTTCGACGCCCAGCCGGGGAGAATCCCACATGGTGCGGCAGACCTCTCCTGCCTCGCCTGCTGCTCCCCTCAGCAGTGTGTTTCTGATCTGCCTGTTCTGCTCCCCGCTCTGTCTCTGGTGAACCCTCTCGCCGCCCCACGCCTCTGGCCTGTACCCCAGCTTATATGTATAAATAAAAAATAAATAAAAAAAAACAAAAAAAAACAAAAAACAAAACTTTTTTCTTGATGTTTACAGCAGCTTTATTTGCAATTGTCAAAAGTTGGAAGCAAACAAGATATTCTTCTGTGGGTGGACGTGTAAATAAAGTGTGGTGCATCCAAACACTGGAATAATACTCAGCGATAAAAAAAGACCAAACCACACCGAAAAAATGGAAGAATTTTAATGCAATATTACTAAGCGAGAAGCCTATTTGAAAAAGGCAACATACTGATAACATTCCCAAAAGGACTTTACACAGATGGAGAGCAAAACTCTCCATGGTTGCCAGGAATTAGGGACAAGGTTGGGGGGCAGGGCAGTAGGGGTGGCTAGAGATCCTGGGGGTGATGAAAATGTCCATTACCCCAACTGTACCAATGTCGACATTGTGGTGGTGACACCGTAACCTCCTTGCACAAGATGTCCCTGTAGAGGGAAAGAGGGGCGGAGGAATTATGCCTTCAGCATAATTCCTTACAATGGCCTGTGATACTGCACGGATCTCAACTTTACAAGCTTATTTTTTTAACTTTAAACAAAAGGGCAATTTACAAAGGAAAAAGTCACATTCCCCTGTGCCCTCTTTCCCTGAGGCTCCCCACTGCTGTTTCCCAATCTTCGCCTTCAGCAGGCCTTCCTCACACCTGCTTTTCAACATAACCACAGAGCATCTTTTTACTTAATACTTCTTAAAAGAACCCAATGAAGTAACATTTTACCTACCATTTTCCTTTAAATCGATTCACTCACAAAAGCTGAGACAGGTCCATCTATTTTTGCTTTGTCCCCAACGAGAATGACTTTGAAAGTGTCAGTCATGCTGTTTTCTAACACTCCATAAAATAAATACAGAATTTTTTTTGTATGTTTACAGCAGCTTTATTTGCAATTGTCAAAAGTTGGAAGCAAACAAGATATTCTTCAGTGAGTGGACATGTAAAACATGGTACATCCAAATATTGGAATATTACTCAACATTCAAAAGAAAAGGCCAAGCCACTAGGAACCTTAAATGCAATATTACTATTGCATTTGAACCCATTTGAAAAAAGCTATATATTGAATGTTTTTAACTGCAGGACATTCTGGAAAAGGTGGTTAAAAGATGAGTATTATCAGGGTGGGGAGGTGGGAGGAGGAGTAGGTTTTAAACACGGTTCGAAGGTTCTGATTGTTCTCTGTTGTATGAATCTCACATAGTCTAGTCTGCACAGGCAAACACACTGCCTTGTGAAGAGCTTACACACACACAACATGGTTTCTGTTCCTTTTGCAAAGTCCTTGGATGGAAAGAAAGGTTGGGTGTCCCTGGAGAGACGTGTTAATCTTGGAAATGGGGAAGGATGAGAAAAGTTCTCCTGGAAGAAAGAGGACCAGTCTGGGGGAAACGGAAGGAATGGAAAAGACTTTAACCAAACCATGCCATCTCTCCCAGGGCTGAGTTAAAATCTGCAAAGACCAGTCCATGCTGTCCCAAAAGGCGCCACTTCATTTTTTTTTAAATAGCCAAGTAGTTTTCCATTGTATATCTGTTCCACGATTTCTTGATCCAGTCGTCTGTCGCTGGGCAATTGGGGTGCTTCCATGACTTGGCTCTGAACATGTGGGCGCATATATCTCTCTTTGTATTAGCGTTTCCATACCCTTTGGGTAAATACCTAACGGTGGAGTTGCTGGGCCATAGGGTATTTCCTAGTGAATAAGTCAGAAAGTGAAGGATAGACACCGGCTGGTGCCACTTATTTTTTTTTTCAAAGATTTATTCATTTATGCATACAACCTGGGTGTAGGCCAGAGGTGTGGGTGGTGAAAGGACTCACCAGAGACAGAGTGGGGAGCAGAACAGGCAGATCTACTGGAATACTTTGCTGAGGGGAGCAATGGGTGAGATAGGAGAGGTCTGCTGCGCCATGTGGGAATCTCCCTGGCCGGGGATCAAACTCATGCTGCAGTGGCTGTGGATAGCTTCATAGTGCTGAGACTTAACCCATTTGCCACCAGGGAGGCCCCAGCTGGTTTCATTTATGTGTGGAATATTAAAAAAAAAAAACACAAAGAAAACAAACTGGCAAAGCCCAGCAAATGTAAATTCTTTGGCTGAAAAATACATTGATGACCACAGGCAAAGGGGAAAGGAGAGGGGAGAGAGGGAGGCAGAGGGAAGAGAAGGGGGTAGGACATTGACACCAGAGCTCTGATGGAGAGTGACTACAACATGTGTCCACACACCCTGTGAAAACACAGTTAGGTAAATGACTGGCAAATTAATAAAATTTACAGAAAAAAAATCAGTAGAAAGACCGTGCCTGGAAAGAACGCTGCAGTACCGGCCAAAAGATAGCTGGGAGGCCTCCCGCTACACTGCCTGGCTCTTCTGGGCTGGGGTGTCCACCGTGGACAGCGTGTGGGACCTAGACTCCCTGCCCAACGAGTCTTCGGTCAGCATGCTCTGGAACCTGGCCGGGAGGGACTTGAAGAACTGAGCTTGGAAGCCCCGGGCGGCCACCACGTAGATGATGGGGTTAATGCAGCAGTTGATGTAAGCAAAAGAGACGCACAGAGGGTCATAGACTAACACCCTTTTGAAGAGGTACGATTCTTTGGGGGACATGGCCAGGATTACCCCGGTCACCTGGTAAGGCAGCCAGAAGACAAAGAAACTGCTCACCACGGCCACCACCACCTTGAGGGTCTTGGTGGAGCGTGTGGCCCTTCGGCTCCATGTCCGGACCAGGAGGAAGGTGTAACAGATTGTGAGGGTGACCAGCGGCCACAGGAAACCTACGACCAGCCGCATGAAGGCCACGGCCTGCTCTTTCTTCCGGCCGTCCTCGCCATAGTTTACCCCGCAGGTCACTTTGGTTGAGTAGGAGTCACGGTACACCGTCCGAGACACGAAGGAGGGGATGGTCAGCAGCAGGGCTATGCCCCAGGCCAGGCCGCAGGCCATCCAGGCCAGGCGGGTGCCTCGGTAATTCTGGCACCAGATGGGGTTAAACACCAGCAGGAAGCGGTCGGCGCTGATGGTGGCCAGGAGCAAGATGCTGGCAAACATGTTGAACAGGATGAGGGAGGTCAGGATGCGGCAGGCGGCCTCACCAAAGGGCCAGTGTTGGTTCATGAACACATACGAAAACAAGATGGGCAGCGCCAGACAGGAGAGCAGGTCGGCCAATGCCAGGTTGAGAAACCAGATGGCGTTGATGGCTCGCTTGGCCTCGGAGGCGGTCACCCAGACCACCAGGGCGTTGCCTGGCACGCCCACCAGGAACACGGCCCCGAAGATGATCAGAGCGATCACGTTGACAGGACGCATGACGCTGGGGCGGGGAGTGCCGTCCACCGCTGCGTTGGGGTCCAGGGTCCAGGAGTCATAGGGGTACTCAGGGGTGGTGGAATTCAGAGAGTCCTGGGTGGAGTCAGAGAGGCAGGGAGAGTGTGAGTTTGCAGACCTATGTGGGGGAGTGGGGGGGGCGTCAGAGCCACGTGGCTTTGCGGCCACTGCTCCGCCTGTGGGAGCCTCCATTTTTCTCCCAGGAAATGGGCAAACTGGGGCATCACACCACTTGTCAAAACATTGAAAACTCACTTGAGCTGATCAGTCTCCCAGCCACCCTGCTGCCTCCCCTGAAGTCCCTGGGCTTCCCCATGACCCCAAAAGTTAAAGCCTAACCCTGTCGCCACGCGGCATTCTGCTTGGTCAATACCGTGTGAAACTGCTGGTTAGAGATAGTTAGTGGGATCAACAAAAAGAGGTGCCATTATTAGATGACTATTATCATTACTGAGGTGATGTTAGTGAATTAGCACCCCCCCACCCCCACCACCATCACCCCTTCCGCCTCCCACCCAGCGAGGCGGCTCTGTGCTCTGTCTGGTTGTGCAACGTCCCTTGGCCCCAGGTTCCAGAATGGCTGCGGTTCAGATCCCGACTTCCCTACCAGAGTTCTGTCTGGCCCTGTGCAAGCTCGGTGACTGCCCTGCGCCTCCATTTCTTTCCTAGAAACGCCCAGCATTTTGGCTATCATCGTGCCAAAACTTCAGACTCAAGGCAGAGAGAAAATATCTAGGACAGAGAGAGGAAGAATAAGAAATAGGAATGAGAGACTCTGCCTCGCTGGAGGGCAGGCAGAAGGATGGAAGGAGTAAAGAAGGGAATGGGCTGGAGAGCAAAGGAGCCCTCAGCCCCCAGACTACGGTCTCTCAATGCCATTTGCCATTCAGAGGCCCCCAGGTAAATGGCAGATACCTGCTTTGGGTCCGGAAATACACAAAATGAGCCCAGAACATCACATAGTAGAAAGTAAAGACATTTTTTGTTGTTGATTTTTTTTTTTGTTCAAGCTGGGGTACAGGCCAGAGGCGGGGGGCAGCGAGAGGGTTCACCAGAGACAGAGCGGGGAGCAGAACAGGCATATCAGAAATACACTGCTGAGGGGAGCAACGGGCGAGGCAGGAGAGGTCTGCCGCACCATGTGGGAATCTCCCCGGCCGGGCGTCGAACCCACATCGCGCACCGCAGACAGCTCCACAGCTCAGCGCTCAACCGTTGCGCCACAGGGAGGCCCGAAAGTGAGGACTTTTTAAAGCACAATGAAGACCTGTCAAAAAGACAGCTGGAAAAGGCTCTAACTAGTCAAAGATGAACAGTTTAAGTATCAAATATTAATAACCTCAATGGAATGAAGCACTTTCCACAGAAAGTTCTGTGCATTCCGAATGGTGATAAGGATGATGTCTCCGATTAGGAGACAAATCAAGCGCTTACCCTGCTATTTCCTTACAGAGCATATTTCAGGGAAATGGAGTCAATGAGGGAAAAATCCTGCCTTATAGATGAATACTAATACTTGCTGGAAGAATGATAGAGTGAAAGAAATGGATCTGGGCAATAATCACCAACAGGTGATAAAACAGCTGACAGGTGGAGAACTTTGTAACAAAAAATCAGGCTGGCACCCCATTCTTACTGGGGTAATCAACTGGGATGAAAGGCATTTTCTTTTAAAGATTTATTTTATTTATCTATGCATGCAAGAACTGGGGTGTAGGCCAGAGGTGCAGGGAGTGAGAAGATTCACTAGAGACAGAGTGGGGAGCAGAACAGGCATGTGGAGTAAATAGAGGTTATTAGGTTTTTTCTGCTCTCCTGCCATTAGCGTCTATTGATCCACCCCTGCGGTCCTTCACGCGGGCCTGATGGCGGCACCTGGAGCAGGGCGTGGGCGGCGTGAGCGGGCGCACCTGGGCCTGGGGGCCGAGCATAGGGAGAGCAGAGTCAGCAGAGAGAGGAAAGAACAGAGAGTGGCGGCAGAGGACCGAGTGGCAGAGTACAGCGAAGAGACCACGAGAGAACACCAGAGAGCCCAAAAAGTAGAGATTCTCGGGGGGCCCCCTGCCTGCCCTGCACCTGGCTGCCTCTCTACAAATGCTCTAGAAAAACATTAAAAGCCTGAAAAAGCCCCCGAGGGCTCCAGGACTCCTCCTTTACCCATCTGCCTGGATCATGGAAAACCTGCCCTGTGCCTTGTTGGCGCTACTAGGGGGACCTACTGAAGTACACTGCGGAGGGGAGCACCGGGGAGACAGGAGAGGTCTGCTGCGCCCTGTGGGAAGCTCCCTGGCCGGGGATGGAACTCAGGCCGCAGTGGCTGGCGCTAGCTTGATAGCAGAGACTAACCCCTGAGCTACCAGGGAGGCCCAGAATGAAAGGTATTTTTAAATTCATCTGGGAGAGGTAAAAACGAACTGGATATTTGGTGATAGTTGAGGAATCATGGCTAATTTTACTGAGTAAAACGACGGCAATGGGTTTGTGTTTAAGCAAAAAGAGGGGGCAGGGTCGCCCTGGATGGAGACACACTGTGGTGAGACAGGCGGGCTCGGGTTTGCTGTGAAACACGCCAACCTCCTCCCCGTGCCTGGTGCCGCCGTGGCTCGTGCTCCCAAGAAGCTCCTGAAGCAAGTCCCAGCTGCAGAGCACTGGATGCGGGGTACCCGGGGGCTTCCTGCCCATCCGTGCATGGTCCCCACACGCTGCAGGTCTGTCTCCCTCTCATCCTTTTCCTAAGGAACGGACTGAAATACGCTCATGCCTGGGAGGGGGGCGTAGCTGTGTGCGGCCCACGTCAGACCCATGACTAGGGTCGGAGCAGACATAACCCGCCCTGCTGGTTGTGCTGACGCCCTCGGCACTGACAAGACGGGAGAGCCTTTCCATCAGACCTAGATGCCAAGCACCGCTTGGCTGCTGCCATCACACCTGAGGGATTGCAAAGTGAGACGAGCTTTGTGTGGCCCGTGGTGTCTGCACCACCCGCTGGCCTGACCCCCTCCTGCAGGGGAATGACTCGAATGATTTGGAAACAGGCAAGATGCAGACTTCATCACGTTTGACACCGGTAACCTGGGCATGGTGACTGGAGGTGCTGACCTGGGAGGAGTGGGTGGGATCACCGACATAGAGACACCCCAGTTCTTTTGCTGTTGTTCATGTGAAAGATGCCAACACAACAGTTTTGCCACTGCAATTTTGACAAAGGCAAGAAGCCATGGATTTCTCTTCCCCAAGATAAAGGTATCCTCCACACCGTGGCTGAAGAGAGATGAGAGGCTGGTAGTCAACCAGAGCTGTGAGTAAAATGTCTTCTGGCGACATATTTGGATGGGAGGGTCCTGATGCTTCCGTCAAGCTATCACAGCATGCAAACACAAATCAAAATAAGCATGCCAACCAAAGAAATAGCTAGAGGGAGGGACGGAGGGAGGGCGGGAGAATGGCAAAATGTTAATGGCTAGAGCTGGGTGGTGGGGAGCTCATAAAACCATTCTCCTGGCTTCCAGATTTCCATAATATAGAAGAGTGGGCTCCTGACCACTCCCTCGCGGGAGCTGCCAAATGTCACGGCTCCCCCACCCTCACTGAGACAAAGTACACACTTGAGCTGGAGAAGCCATCCTAGGCTGATCTGCGCCCCGGAGACCCCAGATGAGGCGGAACGTCCCTGTGCAGCACGTGAAATGGCCCTAGTAAAGCAGTCAGCTTTTACTGACCACCTACTATGTGCCCGGCACTGGCCCTTTGCAGCCTGACCATGATGCTACACTACAAGTAGGTTCTATGAATATGCCCATTTTAGTGATGAGGAAAGAGGCACGGGTTCAACTCTGTCCAGGCTGGGATGTAAACCAGCAAATGTCATGGAGGGTGATTACGCAAATCTAGACGGGACAGTCTCCTACACATTGGGTGGGAGCTGACGGGGCCCATCATCACAGATGCAGTCTGCCACTGACCGAAATGTCTTTAAGGGACAGCTGACTGTAGATCAGAACATGGATCAATAGATCGATACTTAGGCTGACTGTCTCCAAGGGGACGGGGTTGGGGGTGGCAGTGTGGAAGGAGTAAGGACACTTGAGAGGCAAGCTCTGTGGCCCTTAGAGCTAGCCCATCCCAAATGCCACTTTGCCACCCACTCAGGGGAAGAAAGCAATGAGAACGATTTCAAAGCCGGATTTGTAGTGCCCTGATTAGGTGAGCTGATGTTTACACCCCACCTTGTGGGTAGAGAAGATGGAAAATGCTAGGTGCTTGGCCCACGGTGGCGGCGGTGGGGATGGGGGAAGAAATGGCGCTCACTGCTAATGATATTTACTAATACCGTGATTACTGAAGAGCTCAGAAATAAAAAGGGCCACTGTTTTTTATTTCTAGTCCTGGTGTTGCCCTCCCATCAACCAGGATGATGGTCAGGAGTATGTGACCCCACCATCCCCCACAGCACCCTACACTGAGCCCTGAGCCCTCAGGTCCCCTTGCTCCAGGCACTGAAGGCACAGCAGGAGGTCCTGATCCTGGGTGGGGCTCTGTACCTTGTCGGGGTTGTTAAATATTTTTAATTGTTCATACGGTGAATGGGTAAGTGAAGCTGACTTTGTCCTCTGCTGGCTTCCTTGGCTGTTTGATGACTCAGACCCCCCCCCAAAGGGGGAGCCTCCGTACCCCCTGATCCTCTTATCACCAGACAAAGCTCCCTTTCTGGCATGAGCTCACTTAGCCCCATTCCTTGCGCTGACATCATGAGCACAGAAAAAAATGTCTTTGCTCACCCTGCAGTTTCCAAGCTCTCCCCCATGCAAAGGACTTGCAAATTTCAGCTATTACAGCATCCCTGACAAAGATTGGGAGCAGCTCGCGAGCAGAACAGGCACATCTAAGCACTCTCAAAGAATGAGGAAGTTGTTTATAGAACTATGTGGAAGGAATTCTAAGATCTAGTGAAACAGAAAAATTAAGGACCTGCCAGGGTGTAAAGCACTCTGCCTACAAAAGAAGAAGCCCTCCCTTTGCCCACCCCTCCCTTCTCTCTATCACTCTACCTGTACTGGGGGGTGCCCGCTTCAGTGCATTCTAACTGCAGAGGGAGACAGGAAACTTCAAACAGTGGTTGGCCCTGGGAAGGGGAAGTAGGTGGCGGGAACTGGAAGGCAGTATTTTACCCTGCAGACTTGCTCTTTCTTGTATCAGGGACTAGAAAAGTAAACACACTGCCCTTTCCCCCCAAACAATGACTATCATGTAGACTATACAAAATAATTTGTTTCCACAGTCCTAGGCATCTAGGAGATTCTACCCCTATGTCTCCATCCCACAAATATTAACTGGTTAATGGGGGTTGCTTTCTGACATCCCTGGTCTCTGCCCTTGGAGAGGGAGAGGGAAATTAATCAGGGCCCATGAGAACGGAGAGCGTTTGATAGGGTACGGCCTGGTGAGGGAGGTAGAAGAAAGTCCTGAAGAAGTAAAACTGCAGTTCTTTCTGTAGAACTTTCTGCTCTAGATCAGCCCCTCCCAAGATGGTAGCCACCAGCCTCATGTGGCCATCGAGCACTTGAATTGTGGCCAGCACATCTGCACTTTTCATTTAATGTCATTTTAACAAAATTCCAACAACCACTTTCAGTGTGGCCTGTGGTTGCCCTGGGGGACAGCAACAGTCTGGGTCACTAAGGGATTCATTAGGGGCAAGCTCTATTCTACACACTTCCAGAAGACATTATGTTAATTATCTCATAGTGAATAGTACTTCTGTTACCACTACTCAAAGGGTGGCAGGCTCTTCTTGTTCTTAAGACCACGTGCATATTTTAAGCCCCTTCCCTGTTCCATGGAAAAGGGGACCCATAAGGGAAGCTGGAAGAAGAGGAGATTGGAATTGTACACATTGGAATTGTCTTGCACAGGGCAGTAGCTGTGAGGAGACATGAACAGATGGGAGAACTGGATGAAGGAGAAGACATGGTACTTACAAGAAAAGAAATCACTGTCATCCAGCTCTTTTCTAACCCTTTTCATGTAGTATCTCATTTAATCCACAGACCAAGTCTCAGTATTGTTGCTTTTGCAACACCCAGATTACAGACAAGAAGACTGAGGCTAGGAGAGCTTTCCAAGACCTCATGCTGTTAGCAAGCAGCAGAGAGAGAAGAGAACTTCTGAGAGTTGGCCTCTAGAGCTCTCTCTGAGCAAATACCAGTGTGAGTGTGGTAGGAATGAAGGGCATGAATTCAAGGCAAAGGTCCTGAGGAAGAGAGAGGGAATGTGCTACACACCAGAAAATGAACAGCAAAGCCGACCAATACAGAGTTGGGAGGTCCACAGAGGCAGATGCCATATTAAAGAATTTGTATTTCCTCCTGGGGTACTAGGGAGCCATAGATAGTCTCTGAGCCTCAGAAGGACTAGCTTAGAATTTCCACCTAGAAAGATCTCTCTGTTTGCTGTGAGAAGGTAAGAGTAGAGGTAAAGGGCTAGAGAGAAGGCTGAGGGGCAGGTGAGCCAGGCTAGCAACAATGTGGGTATGGATAATGGTAATGGCTGAAAGGAGGAAAAAAAGGGGAAGATGCGAGAGCAGACACATGATCTGGCCACGGTCACACAGCTGGTGCATCGGAAGAGCCGCTGATAAAATGCATCATTCCCTTGCCTGCATCTCTGGGAAAGTCCCAATTCTTCCAGGAAGGAAAGTGCAGTGACCGGTCCCCCATTAAAGTGGAAATAGTGCAAGTTAGGAAGGCTGTCAGAGCAGTAGCTACACAGAAGGCAAGATTGGCTTCTCTGTTCCTACATGGACACAATGGCTTTCAACAGTCCACTCGCAGAAGGACACAGGCCCCGTCCTAGGCTGTGAGCTCTGAGAAACAGGATACAAGGGTCAGGATGGGCGTTCTGACTCAGGTTCATCCTCTAAATGTGTGTGACCTTTGTGATTCAAAACCCCTAAGCATAAGAAACAAAGACCAAACCAAACCATGATAAGCAAGCCTCCTGGTCCTTTGAGGAGGCAATGACCTCTCAGGTTTGCAAACTTGTTTAAAGTTTGGTGTAAGTGTGGATGAGCATATAGACACACAGGCGCTCTCATACCCTGGAGGTGGGAAATACACGTTGGTGTGGCTCTTGATAGTATCTGTTCAAATAAAAATTGCCTTTGCTTTGAATTCAGCATTTACAGTTCTGGAAACCTGGACACAACCATGGTTGCCTGCTTTTTAAAGACAGCATATTATTAATAGAAACAACCTAAAACTTCTACGGGAATATTATACAGGTGATAAAAGGAGGCAACTCCCTTGAAATACAAGGAGTGATAATACAATGGTAACTTCCTCATACATTGTTGAAGATAAAGTTAGCAAAAATGAGCACATCACACAGCGCTGGTACACCTTAAGTGCTCAATATATGCTGATTGATATTATATGTTATTTATGAGAAAAAAAGATGTAGGATGGCATGCATCCTATTTATAGGGAAAGAGAAAGGATAGGCGGGTCACACACACTCACCACCCACTGTATGCCAGGCACTGTTGTAAGAGCTTCCTGGGTATTACCTCATTTAAGACTCTCAACGATCTTGACGTAGGTTCTAATTCTGTAGGGTTATCATTCCATCTCAAAGATGAGGAGGAGACCCAGAAAAGACAAGTATCCTCAGCAGGATTTGAACCCATTTCCATTCCACCTCCCTGTCAAACCACTCCTCATGGCTCCCTGCACGTCTGCCATCTACTTCTGCAAAGACCCACCAAAGTTCCTTCTGGGGGCAGCGACAAGGTCTGAGGCAGGGTGTCTGGGGCTATTTTATGGAAAGAAAAAGGAGTAGGCACTAATCGTGGACCCTGTTCTGCAAGTCCTGTGGCCCAAGAGCACCACAAAAGAGGGGAGATAAGGCGACGTGAGCCCCCCCCCCCAGTCTGTTTCCTCTTCCCACCCACATGAAGCAAAATGACCCTTTAGCATGATGTTCGCTAAAGCACAGCCCTACCTGGCTGGGACCCTGCCCTCAGGACAAAGGTACACGAGGAGATCCCCCTTCACCTGGACACTCGCAGAAGTCCCACACAGGCTGGCTCTGCCACCTGGCAGTGAAGGGCTGGGCCATCTCCACTCCTGCCTGTGACTCGGTGTCCCCATCCCTACCAGGTAAAAATCCAGGCGAGTAACCTTACCTTCCTTCTAAACTGGATCTTTCTAGCCCCCCAATCTTAGCTTCCTACCAGCTGAAGATCTTTCTGGAATCTCTCCATTTGAGGAAGGGAATCATCTTACCAAACCCACTGCAGGGTTTCCTGACCTGGGAAGACTAAATGGTCCCCAAAAGAGTCTGAGATAGAAGGGAGGTAGTAGAGGACAGGGAGAGGAAGAGGGAAAGGGAGAGAGGGGCCCGGAAAGGAGATCAGGAAGGCGGGGGGCCCTGTCCCCACACCCCCTTCTAGACTCACCATCTTCTGGAGTCCTGGCTGCCTGCTTTCACGGGCCCTTCCTCCAGAGAGCTGTGGTTTTTAAAGCCCCAAGGGAGGGTGCAGATGACCAGGGAGGAAATGACCCATCTATCCCCTTCCCCCATCTGGGGTTCCTTCCGTGGGGTGTTCACTCAGGGAGCCCCACACTGGGCCTCCCAGTCAGAGGACTGGAAAAGCTAAAATAGTCCCTGGTCCAAGGAGAGAGGAAGTCAGATGAGAGACCTCCACACAGTCTAGGCCTGGCCCATTTTTTGATCTTTCTTTCCCCATTTAATACCTTCTGTCACTTTTCTGGAGCCCTGCACAGCTGAGAAGAAAATCAGGGTCCAGATGGCTTCAGCTGCCCTGGGGTCCTGGGGAGGAGGGAGTGTGAGCCCCACATGACCAACCAGACTGAAGCAGCAGTATTAGGACAAGAAGCTTCTGATCCCGGCCAGACGCTCACCAGAACTTCCAGCACCAAAACTTCTTACACCAGCTGAACCTGAGAAGCAGGTAAGTACCAGGGCAAGGTGGGAGGAAGTTGTGGGCACATCACATCACACAGAGGGCCTCTCCAAGGCTGGCGGAAACCACAAGAGACAATAATAATAATAATAATAATAATAAATCATTATATATAATTATGGTATTGACCAATTTCTCCCTGCCCTTCTCTACTTAACATTATATAATAATGTAGCCCTAACAGAATGCAGCATGGGAGCTTATAACTATTACTCTAAAATTTCAACAAGTTTCTAATTCTCATCTATACTCATCAGGAATATGGGTCTGTACTTTTCTGTTTGTACTCTTTGGTTTTATCATTAGGGTAGTGTTGGCATCACAAACTGTCTTAGGAAACATTCGCTCTTCTTGGATTTTTAGGAATAATTTTAGTAAAGTAGGCATAAGTTCTTCTTTAAAGTCTTGATGAAATTGGCTTGTAAAGTCATGTGGTCCTGGATTTTTATGTTGGGAGATTTTTTATTATTATTTCAAGTTCTATAATTGTGACTGTTTTTTTCAATTTCTCTGTTTCTTTCTGCTTCTGTCTTGATAAACTATATTGTCCTAGAAATTTGTCCATCTCTACAAGGTCATTGAATTCATTTTGCCTGTTCCAAAATGTCCTATAAATGGAATAAAAAAATAGGCAGACTTCTTAATCTGACTTCTTTCCCTCAGCATAATACATTCAAAATTCATCTGGACCATTGCATGTATCAAAAGTTCCTTTCAACAGTTGAGTAATATTCCACTGTACGGATGGATTACAATCTGTTTACCCATGAAGGACATTAGAGTTGTTTCCAATTTAGGGCTGTTACTTCAAAAGTTGCTCATAAACATCTTTGCAAAGGGTTTTATATGAGCCTGAGTTTTCTTTGCTCCAGATAAACTTCTTGGAGTAGGATCGCGGGTCATACAGGCAGAGTGGTTTTATTTATATGATCCCAATTGTGTCATTTCCTGTGTCTATTCTAACAAAAAACCTCCAGCTGAGCCACTCAAAACAACACAGCAGTAGTGCCCAGCCTCTCTCAGTCTGGAAGTCCTAAGTCTATAATGGTGAGGGCGGGGCTGTACTCCCTGTCAACCCTTTCAAGAGCTTATGCCCAAATTCAAATTATTGCTAAAAATCTAAGAAGAGGGAGTACGTTTGGCAATGCCAACAATACCCTAAGAGCCAAACTAGACAAAGATGGGCTCTAGAAGGGGGTGTGTCCTTGCCTCTTCCAGCTCCCGGCGACTCCAGGACGTCCCTGTGAGTACACCAGTCCCATCTCTGCCTCTGACGTCACTTGGCCTTCTCCTCTTTGTGTCTTCTCTGCTGTGTCTTATGTGGACTCTTGCTATTGGATTTAAAACCCACCCAGATGATTTCAGATAATCTCATTTTAACATCCTTAATTATGTCTGCATATAAGGTCACATTGACAGGTTCGTCATACGAGGTGGGGGGAGGCACCATTTCACTTACCACGCTGGCAATCTGTTTTCTAAAAATTCCCCCAGGCAGATTCTCTATTTTAAAGATCCTGTACTGAGCCAAGTTAAGGTGGGGGGGGGGGGGATGGCGCAGGGTTGGGAGGGCAAGGCAAAGTGGGTCTAATGGACCATCTTTAAATGCCTCACTCCCAAAACGCAATCCCCCACGCCCAGCACCTCCCAGGCAGAATCTCCATCCCCCAATGTTCCCTGCGCCCCTCGTTCTCCACCTGAGTTGGAAGTTGCACTTTAACAATATGCCCAAGTGATTCCTGGGCACCTTAAAGGCTGAGAAGCACTGGAGTAGAGCAGGGCTGGGAGAAATTGGTCAAGTTTCCTGCTCAGCCCTCTCGATGCAGATGGCGCCCCCCTATGGAGATGTTTAAGGCCTCTCCTCAGAGCATGCGTTTGCAGTTAGCTGAAAATCTGAAATGAGGACAGAGATACCGGCTTGGAAACAAGCAATTTATATTAGTTTCCAATTTAAACTGTCGAAAATGCCCCCCACAAGAACATAAGATCTGATGGGGAAAAAATGAAAATACAACAAGATTTACAGAGAAGTGGAGGTTTTGCTTGAGTTTCACCAAAAGACAACTCTGAGATGGTTACTCGGGGAGGGTACTGGGTATTTGGGAGGTGACCTCAGACTGTTGGTACTTGGGAGGTGATTCGGGGACGCAGCAGTGAGTAAGTAGAAAACAGAGTGTGAGGAGGGAGAGATGCCAATAGAGGGCGTGCTCACCAGGAAGTGGCTCCATCCTGCTGGGAGCCCGCTGAGAATCAGGAAGGACAAGCCTCAGGGTGTTCGCAGGGAAGGACAGGGATTCGGGGGACACTGATGCAGCTGCTCCTATCCCCCTTTGAGTACAGGTTGCAACAAGGGTATTAAACTCCCCCTCACCTTTTGGAGGCCACGTGGGTTGAGAAAGCCATGGAAGATGTGGGTGCTGCATCCACAGACTGGCAAAGGCTGGGTCCACGAGTGACATGTAGGAGCGTCCACGCTGTCTACTTGGCAGTTTTGTTTTTGGTTTTTTTTTCCAGATAATTGCCCCTGCTCTGGCCAGAAGCCATCATTCTCTTTCAGCCCATATATTTTTTTAAACAGGAAATAAGTTTCTCTACTTCAACTCTAATCAGTGCTCAAAGAAAAATGGTGTAAAATATCAGGCTTAAGGAGCTAAGTGGTTACCTTTTCTGAAGCACAAAATTGTCAGCATGCCCAGGAGGCTCAAATATATCAGTCAAGCTTGGAAGATACTATGCCCCAGGAAGTAGAGCTAATAAGCCATGTAAAACAAGCATAATCAATATCCTCGGAGAAATAAGAGAGGATATTGAAAACTTGAAGCAAGGAAAGGATGTTATGAATCAGACCCGAACTGGAAATGAGGTATATGAAAAATATAATGATTGAAATGAAGAACTGAATAGGTATGCTACTGGCAGAATAAAAATAGCTAAGGAATAAATCGAGTGAGCTGAAAACAGTGGCCCAGAAGGTACCCATAAGGGACACAGAGAGAGAATCTCTAAGGTAAAAATAAGATATGTGGATGATATAAATAAAAGTTCCAACTGCTATGAAACAGAATCTCCTGATGAAGAGAAAAAAGAGAATGTCTGGGGCAATGCTATGTGAAAACATTAACTAAGACATTTATAACTAATATTTATGAAAATAGTTAAGAATATTATAACACTCAAGACACAAGACTGCATGCTGAAATATTTTTTGCACAATCAGCCTCTTCTAGAATGTTCTCCCACTGTTAGAACAGATGTAAATTGCTGGTCATATATCCCATCTCTCTCCACACAAAAAAAAAATTCTCATCTTCTAAATTGTAAATTACATTGAATTTTTATTTATTTATTTATTTATTTTTGCATTGAATTTTATGTCAGGAATAATTATGTACTTTAGTGGAACAAAACTTCGTTTTGTGCCTCAGCCCATGAAGTTCCACAATTTCAACTATAATCGTTAAATTCTTTCAAGGAGGAGACAGTAATAATCAAGTATGTCAGTCATACCAGACCCTAAAATAACAAAAGAGATAGTTCCTTAGGAGATACATGTGTGTGGGCCATTTTCTCTTCCAAAGAAACATATTTTTCTTAAACAAGGAAGTTTTAAAGTGCCTACACTGTGTCCTCTGATTCTAAAAAAGAATGTCAAACCTGAAAAAATGTTGGGCAACCAAAAGACAGTTTATCATGCTATGAATCTGATTTTTCTTTTGCTTCGGAAACTGAAAAATACGTCTGGTGGCAGACTTTCTCCCAGACACTTCCATCCAAACAGAATCTCTGTAATTCTTCGGAGGGTCTTTGGGCTTCCCACTCTCATTCAGTCTGCAATCTCAGCCCATTTGGGGAGGAGCAGTAGCACTGCAGCAGTGGCATCTGATAAGAAATTCAACCTTTTAGGAAACTCTGTGGACGAGATGAGGAAACACAGAGCTAAGTGACAGCTGTGAGGAGCCTGCTGATGGTGGTCCAAAGCACTGGTGAGAGCTGGGCAGGGAACTTCAGTAAATGCATTTTTGGCAAAACAGACTTGAATATGTTCCCTAATTTCACAGTTGAAGAGCCCAAATTTGAAGTCATTAAAAAACCCAGTTCTGAAGAATAATGTAAAATTGATCTAGTAATTTGCCCCAGATTAGTTTTACGACTATCAGAGGTGCGAGAATAAACATACATTTCACTACTGTCAGAGAGTCAGAGAGAGAGAAAGAGAAAGAGAGACAGATAGAGAATTGCTTTGTGCTCACTCCCTCCCCTTCCACACCCTGCACTCCCATCGATGAGGGGGCTCCATTCTCCCTTCACCCCATCTCCTGCTCCCTCTTCCTCTGCTGTTGATGATGCGGAGCCTTGGGAAACGTCATTTCCCTCTAAATCTATGCTGATTTCACTTAGATTCTTTTCACTGTGATGTTGGTAAGTTCATGACCCTTAGTAGCAGAGGCCACTCTAAAAATTTTTGTTGCCACCTGCCGTCAATGACAGTACTTGGTGGGAGTCACAAACTACTTCTGTTGAGTCTTACTGTCAGTCCCCCCAGTCCATAAATACCAAAGGAGTGGGGGCTAACTCCCCGGGCCTCCATCATCCCCTTCACCCAGCTAGACACACGAACACCTCATGAGATGACAACTCCCAGCCTTCCTTGCAGCCTGGTGTGTCCACCACAAAAATTCAGCTGGTAGGATGTGAGCAGAAATTATATTGGCAACATTCAAATCGATGTCCCCTTTCCTCTTCCCTTAGCAGGACTGGCATTTGGTGCAATTTATAGACTTGGGATAGGTTTGGGGGGGGTTCATATTCATTTTTTGGGAAAGCCGAGCCCCAGGACTCTGGACTCGTGGCCCACGAGGATGTAGGGGCTGACAGTGGGAAGCAGGCAGCAATCAGTGCAGAGGTGACCACCAGCCCCACGCCAGGAATATTAAAAATAGACAGATCTGAAAGGCAAAAGAGAGCGCTCACAATGATACAAAAGTGCAGCCCAGGACCAGGGCACTCTGGGTGGCTCTGATCTGGGGGAGAGGCTGGACCCTCTGCCTGTGCCTGTACAGACCGTGGATCCACTGGCCCAGACCATGAGCCCCACACACAGGACATCACAGGTGACCCCAGTATTGAATACAGCCACTCTATCATTTGTCAGGAATGGCTGCACAAAAATACCTGTGAGCTCTTCTTTTGTGACATTTGTGCTGCTCCGCTCATCAGTCACGGACATGGGAACTGTAACATTGAGCATCAGACCCAGCAAAGGATGCTGGTGGTGCCCAGGTGCCTGGGAGCTTTCTCTCTCAGCCTGCCTGACCTGGAGCTCTGGGGGCCAACAGTGATGGCCTGGGATAGAAATGCAGTATTACTAATTTCCTATCAAAATGAATCTGATTATTTGTATAAGACTTAAAAGCATTAGCAATAGGGAAAGAGTTGTGGAATTATATCAAAATATAAGACACAGATATCTGTGAAGCAGTATATATCTAGGATGAGAACCAAAATTACTATCAGAATTGAAGTAGGTAAGAATGACTTGAGAATATTTCCAAATCAGACAGTTAAACACAAGATGCATTTGTACCTGACAGCAGCTATCTGAAACCCATTGTTGTAACATTATTATTTCCTTAAAGGCTGCTTCCTTAACTTAGACATGAAAAACAGCCTCATCATGGACCTCCCTGGTGGCACAACAGGTTAAGTTTCAGCACTATGAAGCTGTCCACAGCCACTGCAGTATGAGTTCGATCCCCAGCCAGGGAGCTCCCCACATGGTGCAGCAGATTTCTCCTGCCTTGCCCGCTGCTCCCCTCAGCAGTGTATTTCAGTAGATCTACCTGTTCTGCTCTCCGTTCTGTCTCTGGTGAATCCTGTCACCCTCACCACACACCTCTGGCCTACACCCGGTTCTTCCATGCACAAATAAATAAATCTTTAAAAAATAAAAAATTCACACTAGACACCCCATGACACCTGGCAATTGATTTGGAAATCTAGGGATAGTGAAATTTTGTAGCACTGTTTCTGCATAGGGTTAGATAATTTCTGAGGTTTATGCTATTCTTCATTACAAATGTGGAAGTACTGGAATGGCACTGCTAGTAATCCTTAAAATGCAGTCATTATTTATTTTACTACTATGGTACTACAGTACTTTAGCATTTAAAAATCTAGTTCATTAGCACTTGAATTAAATGTCAAAAATCACTGCCCTTTAGGATTACACTAAATTGTGCTAGGAGGCATCATGGATTTGTGTAAGATTCCATCTCTCTTTTCTAATTCAGTTCAAGTCTCCAAATTACTCTTTCTGACACTGGCACTGGATCAAGTTCAAACCCCAAAGTCCCTTCTTCTATATTATCATTTATCCACATCCCTGAAACTCCTTCATTCCTGCAGAATCTGCCTGTTTGTTTTTTTCTTGTTGTGCCTTTTTTCCATGAGCTTATTAACCACCAATGATTCAGAGAGAGAAAGATAATTAAAACATAATCATGCAAAAGTTGGGATTCTTCTGAAACAGCAAATTTATCATATCAATAACAGTAGTTTCCTTGTAAATGTCTGAATACTGAGAATCAGAGTCATATAAATGGACTTTCATCTGTATTGGTACAACCCCTTCGAAATAACATCACAGGATTTGCCTTTAAAAAAAAAAACTACTTCCTGTGCCTCCTGCATTTGAATAGAGTATCTTCATGACTGGGAAGACACCATCAGATGAATATATACATTCTTAATGACATTAATTTGTCAAATTAATGCAATACTAAGAAAGGCCCACAAGTTTTTATGGACCCTACATGCTTTATGCCCAAAGATGTGTGTTCACCACACTAGAGTTAAATGAGTAGTACCTACATCTAGATGAAATCTAGTT
Organism: Scalopus aquaticus; assembly: GCA_004024925.1. Taxonomy (NCBI): domain Eukaryota; kingdom Metazoa; phylum Chordata; class Mammalia; order Eulipotyphla; family Talpidae; genus Scalopus; species Scalopus aquaticus. The sequence goes on from PVIJ01005190.1 coordinate 69,327, forward strand.
TGAGTATGTAATCTTCCTTGTTTGAAAGTGGGGCAGTTTCCCAGAGGAATTCAGACCCACTACAAGATGCCAATGCAGAAATTATGGGTCATCAGAAACTCATAATTTTCTCCTATTTAATAGTTTTCCACAAAAACAAGTGGCAGTAGGTAGTGGCAGCATCTCAGGTGGTTCCAAAAAGAGAGCCTTTGCTTGTGCATGCCACGACTGTCTCTTTTCATTGTTCCTGTAGCTTCCTCCTGTTAAAAAAAAGTCTCCATTTTATTACAAGCAGTGAATTTCTGACACCCAAAAACATCATGGGTATTTCATGTTTCAACATCACCTTATATCCTCAATCACAGGGGGCAGTATCAGTGCTAGTCATTACCTCTTAGATGGCACATATCATGCCACAGCATCCAGAAATTTTCTGACCTGAAATCCTAGTAGTCACCACCAGGTGGCACTAAAATGCTGTTGCCACAAATTCCAATCTGCCTAGCTGTGCATTGCAGAAATTTCCTGGTGTGGGGAGAAAAGAAAAAGAAAACAAAAAAGAAAAAACTAATAAAAATAATTTTAAAAAACATAAATTTCCTGGTCCGAAATCCCAGTAGCCGCCACCAAGGCGGCGCTCAAAGGCTGTGACCATAAATTCCAGTTCTCGTGGCTATACGTTGCAGAAATTTTCTGGTTGGTGATCCTAGAAGTCGCCACAAGGCGGCGCTCAAAGTCTGTGAGCATAAATTCCAGCCCACATGACTGCGTTGCAATTCTGGCCGGCAATCCCAGAAGTCGCCACAAGGTGGCGCTCAAAAGCTGTGGCCATAAATTCCAGCCCACATGGCTGTGCGTTGCAGAAATTTTCTGGCCAGCGATCCCAGAAGTCGCCACAGGGGGGCGCTCAAAGCCTGTGCGCATAAATTCCAGCCCACATGGCTGTGCGTTGCGGACATTTTGGGCCGGCAATCCCAGCAGTCGCCACAATGAGGCGCTCAGCGGCTGTGGCCGTAAATTCCAGCCCGCATGGCTGTGCATTGCAGAAATTTTCTGGCCAGCGATCCCAGAAGTCGCCACAAGGCGGCGCTCAATGGCTGTGAGTATAAATTCCAGCCCACATAACTGCGTTGCGGACATTTTCTGGCTGGTGATCCCAGTAGTCTCCACAAGGCGGCGCTCAAAGCCTGTGAGCATAAATTCCAGCCCGCATGGCTGTGTGTTGCGGACATTTCTGGCCGGAGATCCCAGAAGTCACCACAAGCCCGTGCTCAATGGCTGTCAGTATAGATTCCAGCCCACCTGACTGCGTTGCGGACATTTCCTGGCCGGTGATCCCAGTAGTCGCCACAAGGCGGCGCTCAAAGCCTGTGAGCATAAATTCCAGCCCGCATGGCTGTACGTTGCAGACATTTCTGGCCGGCGATCCCAGTAATCGCCACAAGGCGGCGCTCAATGGCTGTGAGCATAAATTCTAGACCTCATGGCTGCGCTTTGCAGACATTTTCTGGCCGGTGATCCCAGAAGTAGCCACAAGGCGGCGACAAAGGCTGTGGCCATAAATTACAACCTGCATGGTTGTGCGTTGCGGTCATTTCCTGGCCGGTGATCCCAGTAGTGGCCACAAGGCGGCGCTCAAAGGCTGTGGCCAATCATTCCAACCTGCATGGCTGTGCGTTGCAGAAATCTTCTGGCCGGCGATCTCAGTAGTCGCCACAAGGTGGCGATTAAAGGCTGTTGCCATAAATCCCAATGTATACTACATCGCTGTTCTTTGTAGCTACTTGGAAAACCAGAGAGGAGGGGGCAGAGAGAAGAGAGAGATTTCTTCCCTCTTTGTATCTCACAGTAATATGGGGTAAATGAGAAAGAATGAGAGATCGTGGATTCTTTCAGGGATATTTATGGTACTTTTACGAACTAGAAATAGGCTTTCCATGGGCATGGTCTGGGAACAGAAGTGGCCACGACGACGTTATGAAGAAGTCCCCAAAACAGCCCAAGAAACAGGCCAAGGAGATGGAAGAGGAAGCTCAGGCCTTCAAGCAGAAACAGAAAGAGGGGCAGGAGCTAAAAAGTAAAGGTTGTACAGAAAGGATCCCGCAGACCGCAGGTAATTAAGAAGTCAGGCAAAAAGCTAGCTGTTCCTTGCACCCGAGTCACTGGTGACCCTTAACTGTAGTCCTGTTTAAACATTTGGGTTCCTTGCTACAACATCTGCTGCCGCCAGTAGCTAAAACCAAGTGTTTTCCTGACAATCGGGTGAGATACTGCTGTGTTAAGTATCTTTAAAGTGACAGCTCCGCTTGAACAAAAGAAATATCTGTGTAATAGAAAGGTGGGTGAGCAGAGCAGCGAGGGGTGCACGCCACAGTCATGGAGAAGCGGACGCCATTTGGTATTTTCTTGACGGGCCGCGCTGAGTACCTGCCGTGGTACTTTTCCAACTTTAATGGTCAAAGAGCTGCATCCCTAGGAGTCTGTTACAGTGGAGGGTGTGACTCAACTTTGAGGGGAGCAGTCGGCATCTCCTAGAAGCCCCCAATAGTGGTAGGTAGAGCGGGAAACCTACGTTACTCCAGAATTCCTTACGATGCATTGGAGGATGTGCCTGATCACATGTGCCAGATATTGTCAGAGCAGGCAAAGTTGGTGCAGAAGACGAAAAGGACATTGCTTAAAATCAAGAGCAGCCCTGGCCCGCAGGGTACCATTTGAAAGACAAAAATGCAAACGGTTCCAAACTCGGGGAAAATAAGTCCCGGACCCTGGCACAGGGAGCCCAGCGCAGCCCCAGGGGTGGCCTGGCCCCGCCCCCACCGGGCACGGCCGCGCCCCTATCAGATCTGGCCCCGCCCCGCCGCAGCGCGCTCGCCGCCAGAAGCGCTTCGTGCCACGCCCACTTCCGTAAGCCCCGCGCCGAGGCCCCGCCCCAGCCGCCCCCCAGCCCGCGCTCCGCGGTTTTTGCGGGGTTCGGTTGCAGCCCGCTCGGAGCCGAGTTCACCCCCGCGTCTGCGAGTTTCGGTCTCCGTGCTTCGCGGGGTGACGGGGACACTCGGTGGTATTTAGGGCCTGTCCGGCTGCAGAGTCCGCGCCGTGTGGACTGGGGGCGAGAAATGAACAAATTAACCGGACCCGGCTGTGGCGGAGACCGCGTGCGGAAGGGGCCCGCGCCCGAGGGCCTCGGTGAGGCTTTGCTTTTGCTTCTCTGACGCGGGGGCGGGCTGCTCGGCGGCCTGCAGGGCCGGGTAGCCGCTCGTCACGTGTTTGCTCGGGACGAGATGCGTGTGGAGATTTGCTTTTGTGCCCAAACCCCATCGCAGCCCGCAGGACGCGGCGTCCCGGCGGGAGCGGCAGCTGAGGCCAATGGGCCCCATTACCGTGATGGCGACGCCCCTCGCCCGTGCGGCCCCTTGGCCTTAATTGCGTCGTTGGCAGCACGGAGGCGCCCCCGCCATCGCCTCTCACCTGGACGCGCTCCCGTCTTCCATTTGGGTGTTTTCTTTGGAAGATGAAGACCCTGGCTTTTGCTGGTGAGAGTTCAAGGTTAGTCCGCCCGCCCGCAAGGTTCCATTTTATTGCACGGTCACGCCAGTTTGTTGTTTAAGTTAGAGGCAGTAAGAATTGCTTCATTAACACCTTCAAGGACCTTAACATTTTGTAATGTGACTCAGCACAAACAATACATGAAACTGTCTCCAGGAAAAAAAGGGCTTGTTGGTGTAAAGATGAAAACTTGATAACGCTGATTCGTGAATACTGTTTCTGACATCAGGTCTTCCCTCTATTCGTGGTTTTAGTTCAGCGTCCTTGGAAGCGGAGTTAAGTGTCTTAAAACGAACACGCTTCCTTGGTGCTCTGCAGGGGCTCCCAGAAAACCGGGCTAGGGAGAGAAGGTTCTGTCTCCTTGTCTAATGTTCTCTCCTGTCTTGGGTTGGAAATACAGAAACGCCAGCGAGAGTCAAGCTCCCTTCTCTGGTCAGCCGGGCTCCCCGTCTCCAGCCTGAACCCGTCACCCCTGGGAGCAGAGGACAGAGGGAGGGGTGTGCGGGAGAGACAGCAGCCGCCCCCAGGTAGGTGGGATGAGGGAGCTGGGGCCTGGGGAGGGGTCCAGGTCTGGGAGGAGCCAGACCTGAACATGAGAGCTGGGGAGTTCTGCTGAAGGAAATGATGGGGGGCCTGGCTTGGCCTTTCTCACTGTCGCAGGGGTGCTCTCCCGTCCCACTGTTGGCATGTTCCTCAGCCCCAGTGGAGGCTCCACCTCCTGCTCCAGAGTTTCCATCAGCACAGTGAGCACCCCCAGCCGCCCCGGGCCTGTGAGGGTCCCCCCGGGATCTGCCTGCGCTTCCATTTGCTGGGGTGGATGGGAAAACACACACGCACACACGGAGTTCCTGGGTGGAGGCCAGAGTGAGCTTCCTCACCCACTTTGGGTGCCCTTGCCTCCTGGAATCACCCACAAATTCTACTCCCTAAGTGGGATGGGGGATAGACGAGAGCAGACTTGCCCATGGGGGCCTCCCCACGTCCAGGCCCCGGACTCAGTCCTCGGCACGGACTTGGGGCCCTCACAGTATTCACCTCGGTCTCGCGTGGAACAACCTGGGCCACCTCTTTAAGACACAACGGTCGCTGGACCCTGGTGACGACAGTTGACGGGCCCTGGCTGTGGGACCCGGGGGCTGGTTGTAACGACACACGCGCCCTCGGTGCGGGGTGGGGGGGGCAGCTTTGCACACACGCTCGTCACACGTTCCTGTGTCCACACGTCCCCCGAGGTTCCATTCAGGACAGACCCTGGCTCCGCGCTGGGACACGGTGGCTCCAGGTCTGGCCTGAGCCTCCCTGGTTCGCATGTTCAACCGTCACTGAGGCCGCTGCCCCAGACCTCGTTCCAGCAGCACTGAGCCCAGAGAGCAAGAAGGGCCCCGAGTCCCTCCTGCCCACCCGCCCGCCTCAGCGCGAGCCCGCGGGTTCTCCGTGGACCCACTGACGGCTTCCAGAGAGACGGCTGCGCTCCCAGGTCCTGGGGGATCCCGCAGGTGGCGTCTGGGCGAGGTGTTTGGGGGGCCCCCCCATCCTCAGGGGAGCAGTGCTTCCTGAGCGCCTGCTGTGAGCGCCCAGCTGTGTGCTGGACATGGTGCCGGAACCCCGCATGCAGCGTGTGAGTCCTTGCCACCCCCCAGCACTGGGGTCCGTGCTCGCCTTCCCAGGAGGATTTAGGGGCTGGTCTTGCTTCCTGGGGGTGGGGTTCTGTCTCCTTCCATTATCGCTGCTGATAAGCAAGATGTGGGGTGACTGCCCAGAGCTGGGAGGGAGGGGGGAGAGGGAAGAAGGGAAGAGGGAGGGCGGGCCTGCGGGCGGGCACTGGTTCTGAAGGACTCTGATGGGTTGATGGTTTGTGTTTGTGCTTTTGTTCATTTGTAATGTGGGTTATGGGTGCGGCGCGACAGGCGCCGCGGGGTACCTGCCAGCGTCATTGTAACCAGAAATTGACTCCCCAGATTGTGGGGTCATTGTTGTGCGTCAGAGCTGCGCGAATCATCAGTGGCAGCTCTGGACTTGCGGGGCGCGGCCGCCAGGGGCTCTGACCTCTGCTCTTGCGCGTGCGGTCTGGGGCGGGCGGAGCCGGGTGGTGTTGGCAGTTTCTTGGTGTGAGAGGCCAGGGCCAAACTGAATGGGCCGGTCTGTGAACTCTGCCAGCCGCACGTAGGCAGAGGACCACATTCTGGGTGAGAATTCTGAGTTGACTGCTGTGCCCACAGTGTTATATGTGAAGTTGGAAGCAAATCTGGTGGCATCTGGGGGGCCGTGGCGAATGTGGGGCCACAGGCACCTCACGATCTGGGCACACACGGTGATTCTCAGTGGTGAAAAGCTAAAACCCTTTCCACCAAGAGCTGGTGGGAGACAAGAATGTCCGCATCCACCACTGCCCTCAGCAGCGTCCTGGCTCTCGCACCAGGCTGGCGGGCTAGAGGAGGGCACACAGCTGTCTGTTTGCAGCGATCAGCCCCTGGCCCTGGGGCGTGCTTGGGGGTGTCTGCGCGAGTGGAGCTGCTGGATTTACAACCCTGAGGACTCTGCTTCCCTCCATTTGTGTGTGTGAGAGTTTGGGAAAAGCGAAGGCTGAAATGGGAGGGCATGAAAATCCCTGGGGAGAGTGTGGTTTGTGAGCTGAGCCGTGGCAAGCCGTGGCCGGGTGAGAAAGCGCCAAAGGAGCAGGTAGGCGCCTCCAGGTGCCTGCAGCCAGATCCGGTCCTGTGTGGCTTTGGGAGCTGGTGGGTGCACAGAGGCAGTGTCCCCCGGTTTGATGAGTATGTTAACCCAAGATTCAGCTGGAGTCGAGAGACCGGCCGGGGTCATGCTCGATGGCCATGATTTAATTTGCTCTGGTGTCTCCAACTAGAAACGGTCAGTCAAGGGAGATGTTGAGAAGACAATATTTTGTTTCTTTAGGTGTTCTTTGTTGGGAGAATAGTTCTGAAACAGTTGTTCATATTCATTACCCTTATGTTATTAACAGATGACTATAAATGCTGTGGAATTGTTTTTATTTTTTAAAAATGGTGGGGGGGGGAAGCGCTGTGGTCGTGGGAAGATGGTCGGTGCCTCAGGTTCTGGTTCCACCTTGTCTGACCTCAAATGTGTGGGTTTGTTTGGGGTGCAATTCAAGGCTGGAGCCCCGATGAGAAGGTGACCATAGACTTTGGCACCAGGAGCGGTGAGCGGTGAGCACCAGGGACGGCCGCTGTGCGCACACACGGCATTGGGTGGGCACCTCTAACCGGCGGTGACCCGTTTAGAAAGAAGGCCCAAGTTGCTGGCCGTGCTCCCATAGTTGAGACTCAGACCTGTGGGCCTTAGTCTGCCCCCACCGAGAGGAGGCTCATGGGAAAGCAGAGAGAAACCCCAGGGTTCCCACCAGCGCCTGAATAAAAATCCCAGCCCTGTGGCCTGGAGCTCGCCCCTCCCCCGCAGACCTCTCCTGTCTTCCCCCATGCTCCGCTCAGCAGATAACCCGCCTGTTCTGCTCCCCACTCTGTCTCTTGTGACTCGTCTCACACCCCACACCTCTGGCCTACACCCCAGCTCATGTGTGCGTAAATAAAAATCTCGTAGATAAATCAGTCCATTCCCCACTGATAGCAACTCCCCTGTTCATCCAGAAAGAGTAACTCTTACTCACCTCCCTTTATATGTATATGGAGTATCATTGGTCTACATCCTTGTTAGTGTAGGGGACCCCCAGGTGTGGTTGTAGTCCTCCCCAGGGCCACTGCGCTCCTCCCGCCTCCCCCCCCCGCACAGCTCGGCGCCTCGGTAGAGGCCTCTTCTCAGTCTGTGTATTTAACGAGGCCTCGTGGTTGGGTCATTTCAGTTGCATTTTTAGATTTCATTGTGTTCTCGACTCCAGAAACTTTTAAATTGTTTGATGATTTGTGTTTCTGTTGTATTTTGCTTTTGCTTGTGAATTGTTTTCCTGATTTTGCTGAATTATCTTTAGTTTCTGGTAGCTCACTGAACTTCCTGAGAAGTTACTTTCATTGGGTAAATCGCTGCTTTCCAGAATTCTGGGATCGGCAGACTGATAAGGACCCCCTTTCAATTCACCAAAGCCGGTGAGGAGCTGGAATCTGTCAGCCGGCGGATGCGGTGTCTGTGTCACCGAGTCACCCGCCCGCTGCCGGTCAGGGGTGCTGAGCTCTGCCCGCCCAGGGTCACACAAGCTGGGCTTCTCCAAGACTCGGCCTCCCGCCCGCGCCCTCTGGGAGCCTTGTCTGCCCTCGGCTCCCAGCTCAGCTTCCCCGTTGGGTGGGAAACTCCGTGTCCTCAGCAGCGTCCGTCCCCCCCCCCCCCCCCCCCCCCCCCCCCCCCCCGCCCCTGCCCCCCGGGAGCTCCTCAAGGGCCCTCATACCCCTGCAGGAGAAACCGCCCATCAAGTCTCTTGGCCCTAAGTCAAGGGTATAATGCGGTCACCTCAAAATGTTCCTCTTACCTTCTCCAGGGCATCCTAAATTGAACTTGTTGGCACCCATGTTGTGTGGGGCTGCCTCTGCTGGCTACCAGCACCCCACAGAGGTTTGTCCAGGTAACTCTACCTAATGTTTGTCCTACAGATTTTATTCTAAGTTGGGCTGTTAAATTTACATTGGAAATGTGATTTTCATAGATCTTGCACCCCATAATTTTGCTGAAATGGTCTTTAAGGTTTTATGCTCCTTTCCCTTAGATTTGCAGTGTAGACCATCACGTCAACTGTTACAGTGCAGTCACTTGCACTTGGTTTGGAAGATTCCCTGCTACCCTAGTTTTTTTTTCTGTGGAACACTATGGACACTAGAAGGTGTTAACAAAATGACTTGCGGTCGGTTTATGTTAATTTCTTTGTAAAAGTATTAAATTCACCAAGAAGATTCCTGTCTGCGGTAAGATTTTATTATGTTGTTCTGCAGTACTCCAGCAGCTTGTTTTCTATTTCTTTTATAGTTCTATCAGTTTTAAATGAAGCCTATCATAACAGAATCATGGTTCCCTCTTTGAAAGAGGACATTGCATTAGCAGGCTTTTCGCTACAATGGCATAGAAATGTCATGTGTTTTTTCTGGTGATGTAAATTTTTATTTCTGTGTGTTCATGTTTGAGACATTCTGAAAATCTTTTAAAAGAAACAACTGACCTACCAGAGACGGGAGAACTCTGGCACTCAGTCCCCTACCCCATTCTTCCCCCGCCCCCCACCACCCCAACAACACAGGGGGACGCGCCCCTGCTGGGCGTCGGCAGGACAGACCAAGGGCGCTTCCCTCCCCTGGTCAGGACCGAAAAGAGAACTCCACGGACAGGCAGGGCCGCAAGGAGCCAGCGTTTATTGATGAGGGACAGGGCTGAGGGAGACCTCTTGGGCATGGGACTGGAGGAGGGGCCGGCGGCATGTACAGGTTGCAGGAGCGGGGCTTGGGCACAAAGAAAGGAAACTTCATAGGCTGAGAAAGCAGGGCCCGTGGGCAGCGCCATCGTCTCCCTGAGGCCGTGCCCGCAGCTCTGGGTTGAGCCGTCTGCTCACCAAGCCTGTGGCTTTTCTTCTGGGTCCGCGAGTCCCTTTCTGCCCACGGCAGCGGTGTGACAAGCTGTGGAAGACAGATCACGCGTGGTGAGTACGAATGCTCTCCAATTTTAAAATGCCCCAAGTTTACCTTTCTGTGCCTTAGTTTGCTGAGCATGACGCCCGCAAGTCGTCCCTGTTCCCACGATGGCAGGCGGCCCCTCAGCGCGTCGCCGTGGGGATCCACGCCCCTTCGCGGAGGACTTGGCCTGCCCGGGCGGGCGCCGGAGCTAGCGCTGCAGCACGTGAGTACAGAGCCTCCTCGGCCTGTTCTGTTTCCCTTTAGGAATCTGGGGAGAGACACCGAGAGCTGTGGGGGAGAGCAGAGTGAGGACAGGGGAGGAGGGAGAGCGTGGAGAGAAAGCAGAGACAGATGAAGAGACGGAGAGATAAAGCAAGAGAAAGAGAAGAGGGACAGAGAGGAGAGTGGGGAGAGGGGCACAGAAATAGAGGAAAGCTGTGTTGAGAAGGTGACGACAGGGAGGCAGGGAGAGAGGTGTGTAGCGAGACAAATCAGGGGACAGGGAAGCGGCGAGCAAGCAAACAGGCCAGAGAGACACAGGCGGAGAGAGCGAGATGGAGTCACAGACATAGCGCAGAAGTCAGCAAGATGACAGGGAGGGAGATCAGAGAGTGATAAAGGGTGAGACTAGAAAAGAGAGACAGACGAGGCATGAATAAGGAGATAGGGAGAGGGGCTGGGGTGGGGCGGTGATGGAGATGTAGGGAGAGATATCAAGGAAAAGGAAGTCTGTCTAGAGAGACAGAGATAGAGGGCAAGAGACAGCAAGGACAGAGCTAGATGAGTAGAGAAAGAAAGGCCAAGGCGTTGAGAGAGGGAGGAGGACATAGCAAGGAGCAGAAAAAGGGAGTGATTTAGAAAGGAGAGGTAGTGATGGGTAGAGAGGAGAGATGCAGCAGAGATAGAGATAAGTGCAGAAAGTGGTAGAAAGATGGCAAGGAGAGAGGCAGTGATGAGAAAGCCAGTAAGGAAAGGGGGAGAGAGATGAAGAGAGAGAGAGAGAGAGATGATAGTGAAAAAGAGTGAGATACCAAGATGGGAGAGGGTTAAGGACAGAGGTAAAGAGACATATATATGGTATGCAGAGATGAGGAGAGACAAGAGAACTAGAAGGTGAGTGATGAGATGGTAAAGACAGAGGGAGGGAGGAGTGGGGAAAGATAACAAGGAGAAGTAGAGAGGAAAGAGGTGGAGAAATGACAGATGCAGTGAGACAGCAGAGATAGAGCTTGAGGAGCATAGTGGGGGGAGAGGGAATTGAGATAGGTGAAGAGAAAGGGGGACAGAGATAGTGTCAGAGATGGAGAGATACAGTGTAAAGGTAGATGGGGAGAGGGATAAATGAGAACAAAGAGATGGAGATGTGTAGAGAAAGAGGTAGCGAGACAGACATTGTGTAGAGAGCGAAAGAGATGAAGCAAGAGATGAAGCGTGACTACAGAGGAAGAGGAGAGAGGGAAGAAATAGAGCTCTAGGTAGAGGAGAGATGTCAAGGAGGGAGAAAGATTTAATCGGAGACAGGTATAGAGATAGTATGGAGAGTGCAAGCTGAGAGAGGTGGTGAGGAGAGACAGATAATAGAGAGATGATAGATTAATGGGACAGAGGAGAGCAAGGACAGAAAGAGATAGGTAGCAAAGAGCAAGAGACTGAGGGAGAGAAAGCAGTAGAAGAGATGGCAGCGAGAGGGTGAGATAGAGGTGAGGAGAAAGTAGAGCGATAAGAGGGAAAGGGAGAAGGCTGACGCGAAGAGGAGTAGGGAGATTAGGGAGTCAGATGTGGAGTGCAAAGGTAATAAGAAGATAGCAGAGAGAAATAGCAAGGATTGAGGTGGAGAGATGAGGTAGAGAAACAGGCAGAGAGAGGAGAGACTGCAAGGAGGTGGTGTTAGGGAGTGGGAGAAAAGTACAGAGAAAGGTAGAGAGATGGAAAGAAATGGTGAGTAGAAAGAGTGAGATGAGAGACAGCAAGATGGAGTACACATACAGAGAATAGAGATGAAGAGAAGGGGAGAGACAGGTAGTAGAAGGAGGTAGGTGAGTGGAGAGAGATCTAGAGATGGCAAGAAAGAAGAGAGTGCTCACTTTGTCAGCACATATACGTGAGAAGAGAGATAGTAAGGACAGAGGTCGGTAGATGGAGATAGAACAGATTAAGACATGCAGAGAGACAGCAAGGAGAGAAAGGTGGAGAGAGAGAGAGAGAGAGAGAGGTAGAAACAGAATAGAGAAGTGGGTTCACAAAGAGATGAGATAGATGGAGAGAAAGTGTAGAAATACAGGCAGTGACTGAGAGTAAAGAGAAAGGAGAGACAGAGATGGCAAGATGGAGTAGACAGAATGAGAAAACAGGGGAAGAAAAGAGAAACAGGTAGAGAGATAAGTAGAAAAAGAATGGAGATTGAGTAGGGAGAGAGGCAGAGTGAGAACAGATCAAGAGATGTCAAGATAGGTAGAGAAATGAAGCCAGAGAGATAAATACTAGAGCAAGGAGATAGCGAGGAGTGGAGAAAGATGGCAAGATAGGAGAGAGGTAGAGTGGAGACAATGAGTGAGAAAGAGTAGAAGGATAGTAAGGAGGGAAAGAGGCAAAGAGATGACGATAGAGCAGGATATAGAAACAGGAAAGAGATACAGAGATAGAGGGGGACGATCTAGAGAGTGGTAGAGAGGGAGTTAGGAAGGAAGGCAGAGGGGTAGATCTAGAGATAGAAAATGGAAAGCTGAGAGAGGTGGTGAGGGGAGACAGGAGACAGATGGGTAGAGATAAAAGCAAGGCAAAATGGATGAGGAGAGGCAAAGAGGAGACAAGGGGGGGTCAGATGAGAAAGATGATGCAAAGAGATAGCAAGAAGAGAGGAAGAGATAACGGAGACAGAAGAGCTGTGGGAGAGAGATAGCAAGGAAGGTAGCGATGGAGGGAAGGAACAAGGAAGAAAGCTAGAGAGGTAGAAATAACGAGGGAGCAGGTAATGGAGATATATCAAGGACAGATGGAGAATGATGGGACAGAACGACGGAGCTATGCAGTAGAGACAGTAAGGAGAGCGATACAGAGCTGTCAAGAGATAAAGACGATGGTGATAGGGAGGACAGCGGGAGAGAGCTATATAGAGAGAAAGGTGCAGAGATGAGAGATTCGTGGAGAGAAAGAGTAGGGAAAGGTCTAGACATAGCAAGGACAGATGAAAGAGACAGCAAGGAGAGCGGTAAAAAGATGGAGAGAGAGAGACACTAGAGGGAGACCTAGCGAGGAGCTAGGGACAGAGCGAGGAGCTGGAAGAGAAAGCCAGAGTGGAGAGAGGTGAGGAGGTAGAGATGTGAGGACAGAGGTGAATAGAAATTGAGAGAGAAGATAGGAAGGAGGGAGGTGGAGAAAGAGGAGTAGAGAGTGATGGCAACTTGGGAGAGAGAAGTAGAGGCGAGAGATAGGGAGAGAGGCAGAGAGATGAGAGCATTAGGTAGAAAGAGTGAGATCAAACAGGAGCAGTGGAGAGATGGAGATGAAAACAGGAAGAGACCAGGGTGGAGAGACAGCAGGAGACAGAGATGGTAAGAGAGAGAGGTGGAGAGACCAAAGTGGGAAAGAATGAGAGATGAAGAGATGAGAGAGAGAGAGCAGGGAGAGGCGAAAGAGAGTAGAAAGATGGGGAGAAAGAGTAGAGAGATAATATAGACTAGAAAGAGATAGAGATGAAGATTAGTAGTTATCCCTTCCTCTACTATATAAGGCAGAGAAAGAGATAGCAAGGAGACAGTAGGGAGGTAGGAGAGATGGAGAGAGAGCGCAAGCACAGCGCTAGGGAGTAGAGAGGTAGAGGAGATAAAGAGGGAGCTAGAGGAAAGAGATAAACAGGAAAAGAATGGCGATAGAGGTGAAAGGGGGAAGAGAGAGAGACATCACATGGAAAAAAGTAGAAGGATGGCAGGAGTAGAGAGGTCTCAAGATAGCAAGGAGAGAAAAGGTAGACATAAATGAGTAGAGAGAAGGAAAGCAAGAATAGAAAGATGGAGAGGATCAGGAGTAGAGAGGAGAGAAAGGGAAAGAGATCGAGCGATGTTGAGAGGTGGAGAGTTATAGGTTGAGGACAGGTGGAGAGAGACAAAGATAGTGATAGAGGATGGGGGGGAGAAAGAGGAGAGACTGCTGGGGAGATGGCAGGAGAGAGTCAAGAGAGGAGAGATGGATAGAGATAGAGGAGAGGATGAAGAGTTGTAGTGGAGAGAGAGAAAGAAAAGGTAAGGAGAGAGTGAGTGAGAAACAGATAGCAAGGACAGAGAGACAGGGATAGAGGTGAGATATAAAGTGAAGAGAGGTGAGTACAGAAACAGTCCACAGAGAAACAGACATGGAGAAAGATACAGGGATAGATGAGGAGAGAGAGGTAAAGAGAAGCAAGGAGAGTAAAACAGATGGAGAGGTAGATGAGCTAGAGACAGAAGAAAGAGCAATCTCCAGCTCTCTCCCTCTCTTTCTCCTTGCAAAGTGGAGAGACAAGGGGACAGTGTACAGAGACTAAGAGCTGGCACGGAGAGGGGCAGACACATTAGAGATATAGGGAGAACAAGAGACAGGAGTAGCAAGAACGAGAGGGAGGGAGATGCGGATAGGAGGTGGCAAGGAGGGAGAGAGAGAGAGTGCATATAGCGAGCTCCCTCCTTGATAGAGACAGTGTGTGGAGAGAGACAGCAAGGAGAAGGGGAGAGCAAGAGGTAGCAGGAGAGAAATGTACATAGGGGAGGAGAGGGAGAAAGTGGAAGAAAAGTAGATGTGGGTGGACAAATGAGGATAAAGGAGAGATCTGTAGAAAGAGATGAACAGAGAGAGATGAAAGATAAACAGTGAAGAGAGAGCAGGCTGAGAGGGGACAGCATGAGAGCAGCAGAGAAGGGAGACATGACAGATTACTGGGATAGAGGAGAGAAGACAGACAGAAATAAAAGAGCAAGGAGAGGGAGACAGCTGTGGAGGGAAACAGAAGGTGGAGAGGTGGAGAGATGAGGAAAGAGGGCAAGGAAAGGTGACTGTAGAGGTAGAGGAGAGAGACAGGTCAACAAAGGAAGGAGAGAAAGGGGGAGATGAGAGAGAGATTAGTGATCTAAGGGGGGCCTTAAGGAGATACAGAGAGAAAAGTGGAGCGGTGGAGAGAGAAACAGCGAGCAGAGAGTGAGATGAGATGGGAGAGAGGGTGCAGGTGCTACTGAGAGTCGTGGGAGAGACGCAGAGATATAGGTAGGGAAATAGTAGGGGGGGGTACGGAGAGATGGAGAGAGGGGAGGTAACAGGAGGGCGGAGGTGATGCAGAGAGATACGGATGGAGAATGAGGTGGAGAGAGGAGGGAGAGCAGAGACAGACTAGTAGAGAGGTGGAGAGAGCGCAGGACAAGAGATATAGAGCAAAAAAGGAGCTAACTACAGAGGTAAGAGGCAGAGAGAGACACAAGGAGAGAGATACATCAAGAGGGAAAGAGGAAAAGGGAGAGGAGAGTGTGATGGCGAGGAAGAGGCAAGAGCGAGAGTAGATTCAGAGACGGTAGAGCGGTAGCAAAGATGGGCTAGAGCGGGGGAGAGACAGCAAGCTAAGAGATGGTGAGATGGGAGAGAGAGCAAATAATAGTGATTAATAAAGAGTAGAAAAATGTAGATAAAGCAGAAGTAAGAGAGAGAGGCAGAGATAAAGTGAGGAAAGAGTAGGAAAATGGAGTGGGATTAGAAACAGGAAAGAGAAATAGAGATGAGGGCAGTTATGTGGGACTAGAAAGACGGAGAGGGATACAGGATAGAGAGGAGAGAAACAGTAGGGAGAGAGACAGATGTGAGAGATAACAAGGAGGTTAGAGAGGGAGGGGGGATGGGAGCGTGAGGTGGAGGCAGTGAGAGGTGGAGAGAAAGTGCTAGAGACAGGTCGAGAGCAGGAACAGCAGCAAGGAGACAGACTGGATGTCAGTGGAGAGAGAGCAGGGAGAGGAGAAAGAAAGTAGAAAGATGGGGAGAAAGAGCAGAGAGATAATAGAAACAGGAGGAGAAATGGAGATACAGAGCAGACAGAACAAAGAGCACGTGTGCACGAGAGGTAGGGACAGGGGCGACAGACAGGGAGGAAAGAGTAGGAAGACGGAGCGGGCGACAAACAGCAGGCGAGAAGGACAAGCAGAAAGGAAAGCAGGTAAGAAACAGCATGGAGAGTAGAGAGGGGGGAGATGATAGCGCGGTTGAGAGGGGAAAACTGTGTAAAGTGGTAGGAGAGCTGGACAGAGTGGTAGAGCTAGCAGGGACAGAATGGAGGAGAGAGGTGGAGGAGATAAAAAAGGGAGAGAGAGATGCGGGGAGAGAGACAGAGTGGGAGATAGATGCCCGATAGAAATAGCAAGGAGGGATAGAGGAGACAGGTATCAGGAGAGAAACAGGACGGAGCAGGGAGAGAAAAAGTAGATGAGTAGAGGGAAGCAAGGAGAGTAAGAATAGAAAGGAGGAGAGAAATGGGAAAAGATATTGAGGAGGTGGAGAGAGAGAGAGTAGGGAGAAATGGAGAGTGAGAGTGGAGAAAGGAAAGATGGAGCCAGAGAGCGCAAGAATAGATCGAGGACCGTGAGGACGGGATGAGGAGCTACGGCAGGGAGAGAGAAAGAAAAGGTAGAGAAGAGAGAAACATGGAGATACATAGTAGAGAAAGACGGCAGGTAGAGGGGGAGAGAAAGCGAGAGACAGGGACAGAGATAGCAGTGACACATGGAGAGGTATAAAGTGAAGAGATGAGTAGAGAAATAGTGCAGAGATGGAGAGAGATACAAGGTGGAGAGGGATGGATGGGGCGAGCGGAGATGGAGAACTGTAGAGAGAAAGCAAAGAGAGTAAGAGATGGAAAGAAATGGAGACAGGAGAGAGAGAAGGGAGAGAAAAAAACATCAAGGCAAGAGATGGGAGAGATAATAGGGGGAGAGAGAGGGCATGACAGAGATAGAGAGATGACGCCAGAGGAGAGCTAGAGATACAGTGAGAGGGAGACTGCAAGGAGACAGAGACACACAGAGAGAAAGAGCAACAGAGCAGGAGAGAAGTGGAGAGACGGCAGAGAGGGGGAAACAGATTAGAGATGAGAAGAGAGACATGTACAGAGGGGAGGAGAGGGGGAAAGTGGTAGAAAAGTAGATGTGGGTGGAGAGACGAGAGCTATGGAGGGAAGCACCAAGTGAAGAGAGGAAGATAAAGGAGAGATCTGTAGAAAGAGGATGAATAGAGAGTGAGAAGAGAGTAAGGATAAAAATCTAGAGTGATACAGGGAGAAATGAGGAGAGAGCAAGGAAAGATGAGTATAGGGGAAAAGGAGAGAGAAAGATCGGGCGACATAGCACGGACAGAAAGAAGAGAGACAGAGAAAGGGGGAGATGAGAGAGAGATTAGTGATCTAAGGGGGGCCTTAGAGAGGTGGAGAGAGAAATAGCGAGGAGAGAGGGAGAGACACAGAGATATAAGTGGAGAAGTAGGGAGGGGCACAAAGAGATGGAGGGATGGAGAGAGAGCAGAGGTAGAGATAACACGAGGGAGGAGGTGATAAGAGGGAGGAGCAGAGAGATGAGCGGGAGCCAGAGAGAGAGAAGGACAGAGAGAGGAGGGAGAGCAGAGACAGTGAGTAGAGAGGTAGAGTGGAGAGAGAGCACGGAAAAGGAAAGATAAAGAGCAAAGAAGGAGCTAAAATACAGAGGTAAGAGGTAGAGAGAGAAGGAGGTATATAGCAAGAGATAAAGATGGAGTGGAGAGATACATCCAGAGGGAAAGAGGAAAAGGGACAGAGAGAATGTGGTGGAAGGGAGAGCGCACTGGAGTAGATTGAGACAGTGGAGCGTAACAAGGAGATGGGCTACAGAGAGGGAGGGGGAGGATGTGAGAGCAAAGTGGGGACAGGGAGATAGAGGTAAAGAGAGCCAGAGGGGAGAGGAGAAAAATGGAGAGTAGAAGGAGAGAGAGGGGACAGAAGACAGGGACTGTGTGTGTATATATGGAGAGATGCAAGCTGAGAGATGGTGAGAGGAAAGGCGAGATCTATAGCAAGGTAAGAAAAATGTAGAGGAGGGAGAGAAATGGATGAGTCAGGCCAGAGAGATAACAAGAGATAGATAATAGTGATAAAAGAGTAGAAATAATGGAGATAAAGCAGGAATAAAAGACAGAGAGGTAAAGAGATAAAGTGAGGAAAGTAGGAAGATGGAGAGGGATATAGGAACAGAGAGAAAGGCAGAGATGAGGAGAGAACTGGAAAGAGAGATGTTGAGATATTGATAAGGTGGACAGAGCCAGAAAGAGGTAGTGATAGAGGAAGAAACAGATGCAAGGAGAGATGGACTTGAGAGGGAGAGAGGATAGGGGAGACAGAGTAGAGAGAAATGGACAGTAAGAGTGGAGAAAGAGGGGAGACTGATGGGGAGACAGCAGGAGAGTCAAGAGGGGAGAGATAGAGATGCTACAGAGATGAAGAGATAGCAAGGAAAGTGGGAGATGGAGAGAGACATAGAAAGGAGAGAGGTAGAGATAGATGGAGAGAGAAATAGAGATAGTGAGGAAAGGATGAAAGATAGAGCAGAGAGAGAGAGAAGTAGAGAAAAAGAGGAGTGAGAGATAGATGGAGATAAATAGTAAAAACAGAGATCCAGAGATAAAAAGGAGCCAGAGAGTGGAAAGACAGATGAGTAGAGAGTAAGAGAGATGGTGTGGAGGGAGGGAGAGAGAGATGGAGAGATACGAGTGATAGGTAGAGTGAGAGGAGCGAGAGAAATATAGCTCAATGTAGAGAAAGAGATGGCAGGTGGGGGGAGGAGAATGAGAGATCGCGAGGACAGACAGTTGGAGTTAGTCTGTCAGTAGAGAGAGCAAGGGGAGAGACAGTGTAAAGACAGACGGGTAGAGCAAGTGACAGTGAGAGGAGAGATACAGGCTGGAGAGAGGGATAGAGGAGGAGAGCAGAGAGAGTAAGACAGAGATGGAAAGAACACAAGAGGGAGGAGAGGTAGATGGAGAGAGGTGAGCAAAGCAGTGAGACAGAAGAGCAACTGCAAGGCAAGAAACGAGAGAAATAACAGAGAGAGGCAGGGAGAGCTATAGCAAGGACAGAAGGGTGAGCAGTAGAGATAGAGAGGTGGCGAGAGATACAGTGAGAGGGAGAGACTATAGGAAGGAGAGAGCTGCAGAGAGAGAAGAAAGAAAGAGCAGAAGAGTGGAATGGAGAGACAACAAGGAGAGGGGAGAGACCGCGAGTGGAGAAAGAGGTTGCAGGAGAGAAATGTACAGAGGGGAGGAGAGGGAGAAAGTGGCAGAAAAGTAGATGTGGGTGGAGAGACGAGAGCTATGGAGGGAAACACCAAGTGAAGAGAGAGGAAAAAATGAAGACAAAGGAGAGATCTGTAGAAAGAGATGGATGAATAGAGAGAGATGAGAGATGCAAGGAGAGATAAAAAGTGGAGCGAGCAGGCTGAGAGAGGGGACAGAGCATGAGAGAAGCAGAGAAGCGGGGGGGATGACAGATTAATGGCCTAGAGGAGAGTAGAAAGAGACAGGTGGGTAGAGATGAGAGAAAGCAAGGAGAGAGAGGGAGTGGGGGAAGGAAATAGAGGGTGGAGAGATGAGGAGAGAGAGAGCAAGGAAGATGAGTATAGAGGTAAAGGAGAGAGAGAGTGAGGAGAGAAAGAGTAGAAAGACAGACAGTAGAGAAAGGGGGGCCTTAGAGATACCGAGAACTAGCACGGAGACAGAGTGGCAGAGACAAGCAGAGAGGTGGAGAGAGAAATAGCAAGAAGGTGGGGGGAAGAGAGGGAGAGAAGGGCAGAGATAAAGGTAGTGAAAGAGATGGAGAGAAATAGTAGGAGGGGCACAGAGAGAGAGGGAGAGAGGGAGAGCAGGAGAGGGAAGGAGAGGTGGCAGAGGGAATGAGAGAGCTGTCCAAAAATAAAGGAGATGGTAAGAGGGAGGAAGAGGAGAGACAGGTTTAGTAGAGAGGTGGAGAGTGGAGAGAGCGCACGGAAAGAGGTAGAGAGACAGACACACGAGGAGCGAGAGATAAGCAGAGAGATACATCCAGAGGGAAAGAGAAAAAGGGACAGAAGAGAGCGAGGAGAGTAGAGTTTGAGAAGAGGAGGAGAGAAATGGAGAGGAGAGAGAGAGAGAGAAAGGGGCCAGGAGAGAGCAAGCTGAGAGACGGTGAGGAGAAAGAAGAGATCTATAGCAAGGGAAGAGACATGTAGAAGGGGGAGATAAATGGAGGAGTCAGGAGAGAGACAGCAAGAGATAGTAAATAATAGTGATTACAAAAGAGTAGAAATAGTGGCGATAAAGCAAGGAGAGCAAGACTAGGAAGATGGAGAGGGACACAGAAATCGTAGGGGGAGACAGAGAGATGGAGAGAGAGGAGAATAAGGGGAGACAGGAATAGAGATGAGACAGTGATAGAGGAAGAAATGAGAGATACAAGGAGAGGTGGAGAGGAGATAGAAATCAAGGGATATAGATGAGAGAGTGGAGAGAGTAATAGAGGCAGAGAGGACAGAGACGGGCAGTAGGATGGAGAGATGCAAGGAGGTGGGGGATGCTGGAGAGCCCGGTGGAGGCAAGTGGGAGAGATGAGGTTAGAAGTAGAAGGGGCGAGAGATGGAGGCAGTGAGAAGTGGAGAGGAGGAGCTAGAACAATCGCAAGGAGACATTGGATGTCAGCGTAGAGCTAGGTGGCAGGGAGAGGGAGAGAGAGAAAACACAGTAGAGAAACAGGTGAGATACATAGCAGAGAGGGGAGAAAGAAACAGTAGAAAGAGAAGAGAGGAGAGAGACGGAGCGGGATACAGAAACGTGGAAGAGAGAGAGAGAGATGGACAAGCCCAGAGAGGAAAAGAGATAAAAGGGCAGCAAGGAGAAAGGTGGGGGAGACAGTTGAGGAGAGAGGGGAAGACTGTACAGAGACAGTGAGTGGGGGGTTGTTATGGAGAGAGGCGGGCAGACTGGAAGAGCCAGCGGGGACAGAGAACAGAGAAATAGCAGGGAGACAAGCTGGAGAGGCAGGGGATGCACACAGAGATGGCAAGAGATGAGGCTTTTGAGAGAGATCATGGTGATGGAGACACTGGCAGAGAGAGAGGAGGAGAGAAGAGACAGCAAGGACAGACTGCTGGAGTTAGGCCGTCTGCAGGTCGAGCGAGAATGACAAGAGACGGGGACAGAGATTGACGGGTAGCGAGAGGGACCGTGAGACAGAGCTGGAGACAGATGTGGAGGGAGAAGAAGTGGCAAACCGGAAGCTGAGAGAGGTGGTGTGGAGAGTGACGAAGCAGGAAGAGCAAGGAGAGGCCAGAGTGAGGTCGAGAGAGCCACAGAGGAGAGACAGAGACGGATGAGATGAGACCAGTAGTCTGGAGAGAGAGGGACAGATGAGAACAAAGAGATGGAGCTAACGAGATGGTTGGAGGGAGGGAGACCAGAGGAAGGAAATAGTTGCAGAGAGATAAAGAGGGGAAGACAGATAAAGGATAGCAGGTAGAGAGAGGAGAGACAGCAAGGACATGCGGAAAGACAGCTAGAGAGATGGAGAAAAGAGGCAAAAATACAAAGGGATACAGAGAGGGAGAGAATGAGATGAAAGTGTAGAAAGATCTAGGTAGTGACTGAGAGTAAAGAGAGGACAGAGAGCAAGGACAGCAATAGGGAGCAGAGAGATGGAGGAATGAAAGACAGGGAAGATCAATGAGGGGAGAGAGAGAAAAGTAGAAAAAGAATGGAGACAGGTGAAAGAGGGGACAGAGAGAGGTAGAGATATCTCATGGAGGAAGTAGGATGGTAGGAGAGAGTAGAGAGATCTTAAGATAGCAAGGAGAGACCAAGAGGGCAGAGATAGGAAAGTGGGAGATAGAGGACAAATAGCAATGGCAAGGAGGGATAGAAGAGCTAGATATCAAGGAGAGAAAGCAATATATGTGGGAGAGAACAAGTAGATGAGGGGAGAGAAGCAAGGAAAGATGGGAGAGAGAGATGGCAAGAGAGTAAAACTAGAAAGAAGGATACAGGAATAGAGGGGAGCGAAAGAGATGAGGAGAAAGAGAAATGGAAAAAGATATTGAGAGATGTCAAGATATTGATAGGTGGGGCCTCCCCGGTGGTGCAGCTGTTAGGCGCTGCGCTGTGCAGCTGTGGGCAGCAGCGAGACACGAGTTTTACACCCAGCCGGGGAGATTCCCACATGGCGCAGCAGACCGCTCCTGCCTCGCCCGCTGCTCCCCTCAGCAGTGTGTTTCTGATCTGCCTGTTCTGCTCCCTGCTCTGGCTCAGGTGAACCCTCTCGCTGCCCCACGCCTCTGGCCTGTACCCAGCTTGTATGCATAAATAAATGAATCTTAAAAAAAAAAGATATTGATAGTGTCATCTCCTATCACTCCACCTGAGAATGGTGGGGAGTTAGAGCAGATACAGGTTAAGGAGAGAGGTAGAAATAGACCAAGGAGAGAGAATGAGGTAGTGACAGAAATAAATGCAAGGAGAGATGGAGAGCGGGGTTAGGGGAGAGACAGAGTAGAGAGAAATGGAGGGAGATGCTACAGAGAGGGAGAGGCCAATGGAGAAAGATAGCAGGGAAAGTGGGAGAAATATAGCAGAGAGAGAGGTGGAGGTAAACAGTAGAGAGATACTGAGAGTGACAGAATTAACAAAGAGCAAGAGAGTGGAGAGACAGAGAGAGAGAGAGATGGTGTGGAGGAGGGAGCGGGAAATGGAGAGATGTGAGAGGAGAGAGGCAGAGAAATGTATTTCAATGTAGAGAAAGAGGTGGGGGGGGCGGCAGAAAGAGATCGCAAGGACAGATAGTTGGAGTGAGATAGTCTGTAAGTAGATTGAGAATAGGGAGATCGCAAGGAGAGAGTGATAGAGACACAGGGAGCCCTGGAGAGCGACAGGGTCCAGACGGGGAGAGGGGGTGATAGTGAGAGGACTGCTATAGGAAGGAGAGGGGCAGATGAGGAAACAGGTAGAGAGAAAGCAAAGAGAGCGAAAGACACATGGAAATTAGTACAGAGGGGAGGAGAGAGAGATGGAGAGAGAAGGGACAGAAGACAGCGGGAGCAATGTAGAGCAGGGTGAGGGGTAAGTGAGACAGAGATAAGGAGAGGGAAAGACTTATGCAGACAAAGAAGGCAGGGAGAGGGAGCGAGCGCTCTACAGATAGGGAGAAAAGAGACCAGGGAGACTGCAAAGAGACAGAGATGGAGCGTGATGAGATGGGTAGAGGGAGAGGGACTGAGAAGGAGAGAGCTGCAGAGAGAAGAGATAGAAAGAGCGCGGAAGAGAGCTAGGAAGAGAGCAAGGGGAGGGAAATGGAGAGACAGCAAGGAGAGGGGGAAGACAGATTAGAGTTAGGGGGACGAGAAAGATCGCAAGTAGAGAAAGACGTAGCAGGAGGGAAATGTAATTAGGGGAGGAGAGAGATGAGAGCTATGGAGAGAGATGGAGAAAGACAAAGGAGAGATATTGTAGCAAGAGTTGGACAAATAGAGTGGGATGAGAGAAAGTAGGAAGAGAAGAGTGAGAGAAGTAGCGAAGGGAGAAATGACAGATTAGTGGGATACATGAGAGTAGAAAGAGGTGGGTAGAGATATAAGAGAGCAAGGAGAGTGAGGGAGTTGGGGAGGGAAACAGAAGGTGGAGAGATGAGGAGAGGGCAAGGAAAGGTGAGTACAGAGGTCAAGTAGAGAAAGAGTAGAGAGACAGAAAGAAGAGAGGAGAGAAAGGGAGAGATGAGAGATTAGCAATCTAAGGGGGGCCTTAGAGAGAAAAGTGGAGCGGTGGAGAGAGAAATAGTGAGCAGAGAGTGAGATGAGATGGGAGAGAGGGTGCAGGTGATACTGAGAGTCGTGGGAGAGACGCAGAGATATAGGTAGAGAAATAGTAGGGAGGGGTACGGAGAGATGGAGAGAGAGGAGATAGAGGTAACAGGAGGGTGGAGGTGATGCAGAGAGGAGCAGAGAGATACCAAAGACAGATGAAGAATGAGGTGGAGAGAGAGGAGGGAGAAAGCAGAGACAGGCTAGTAGACAGGTGGAGAGTGGAGAGAGAGCACTGGAAAGGTGAGACAAAGAGCGAAAAAGGAGCTAAATACAGAGGTAAGAGGCAGAGAGACAGACACAAGGAGAGAGATGGAGCAGGGAGAGATTAGTAGAGAGATACATCAAGAGGGAAAGAGAAAAAGGGAGAAGAGAGTGTGATGGCGAGGAAGAGGCAAGAGCGAGAGTAGATTCAGAGACGGTAGAGCGGTAGCAAAGATGGGCTAGAGAGGGGGAGAGACAGCAAGGAAAATGAGGCAGAGAGGCAGAGTGGTGGGGAGAGCGAGGTGGGGACAGGGAGAGAGAGATAAAGAGAGCTAGAGGGGAGAGGAGAAAAATGGAGAGTAGAAGGAGAGAGAATGTGAGCGAGAGCGAGAGAAAGGGAACAGAAGATGGGGGGAGAGAGAGCAAGCTGAGAGATGGTGAGGAGATGGAGAGATCTATAGCAAGGGAAGAGAAATGCGGAGGAGAGATAAATTGAGGAGTCAGGAAAGAGATAGCAAGTGATTGTTAATAGCAATTAATAAAGAGTAGAAAACGGAGATAAAGCAGACTAAGAGGCAAAGTGAGGAAAGAGCAGGATATAGAAATGGGAAAGAAATAGTGATGAAGGCAATTACGTAAGACTAGAAAGATGGAGAGGGATAGAGAGGAGAGAGGCAGAGAGATGAGAGAAATGGAGAGAGAGAGCTGTCGAGATCCTGATGAGTGGTGGAGAGAGAAAGAGGTCATGATAGAGGAAGAAATAGATGCAAGGAGAGATGGACTTGAGACAGAGACAGGATGGGGGAGAGACAGGGATAGTGGGAGAGTCAAGAGGGAAGAGAGAGATGCTACAGAGATGGAGAGATAGCAAGGAAAGTGGGAGAGATGGAGAGACAGAGATAGAGAGAAGCAGAGATAGCTGGAACCAGAGAGAGAATAGAGGATAGAGATAGTGAGGAGAGAATGAAGAGAGATAGCAGAGGAAAAAGAGAAGTAGAGAAAGAGGAGTGAGAGATAGAAAGATGGAGATAAAAAGGAGCCAGAGAGTGGAGAGACAGATGAGTAGAGGGAGAGATGGTGTGGAGGGAGGGAGAGAGAAATGGAGAGATACGAGTGATAGGTAGAGTGAGAGGAGCGAGAGAAATTTAGCTCAATGTAGAGAAAGAGATGGCAGGTGGGGGGAGGAGAATGAGAGATCGCGAGGACAGACAGTTGGAGTTAGTCTGTCAGTAGAGAGAGCAAGGGGAGAGACAGTGTAAAGACAGACGGGTAGAGCAAGTGACAGTGAGAGGAGAGATACAGGCTGGAGAGAGGGACAGATGAGAGCAGAGAGAGTAAGACAGAGATGGAAAGAACACAAGAGGGAGGAGAGGTAGATGGAGAGAGGTGAGCGAAGCAGTGAGACAGTGAAAAGAAACTGCAAGGCAAGAGATGGGAGAGAGGTAGGGAGAGCACATAGCAAGGAGAGAGGGGAGCAGTAAAGATAGAGAGATGGAGAGAGCTGCAGAGAGGTAGAAGAGAAAGCTGGAAATACAGTGAGAGGGAGACTACAGGAGACAGACAGATGGAGTGTGATGAGATGGGTAGAGGGAGAGAGGCTGTAGGAGAGAGCTGCAGAGAGCTAGGAAGACAGCAAGAGGAGCGAAATGCAGAGACAGAGAGATAGCAGAGTGACAGACAGCAAGGAGGGGGAGACAGATTAGAGACAGGTAGAGGAAGAGATGGCAAAGAGAGATGGGAGTATTGAGAATGAGAGGGAGAGTGTAGACAGAGGGAAAGAGAGATGCAGTAAGGTGATGGCAAGGAGGGAGCTCAACATAGAGACAGTCTGTGGACAGACAGCAAGGAGAGGGCAGAGACCTCGAGTGGAGAAAGAGGTAGCAGGAGAGAAATGTACAGAGGGGAGGAGAGGGAGAAAGTGGTAGCAAAGTAGATGTGGGTAGAGAGATAAGAGCTATGGAGGGAAATACCAAGTAAAGAGATACAGAGAAATGAAGACAAAGGAGAGATCTGTAGAAAGAGAGGGATGAATAGAGATGAGAGATATAGGGAGAGAGAAAAAGTGGGGAGAGCAGACAGAGCATGTGAGAAGCAGAGAAGGGGGAGATGATAGAGAGATTAATGGGATAGAGGAGTAGAAAGAGACAGATGGGTAGAAATAATAGAGCAAGGAGAGAGGGAGTAGGGGAGGGAAACAGAAGGTGGAGAGATGCAAGTACAGAGGTAAAGGAAGAGAGACAGGTCAACACAGCAAGGACAGAAAGACAGGAGAGAAAGGGGGAGATGAGAGAGTCTAGCGATCTAAGGTGGGGGGCTTAGAGCTACAGAGAGAACTAGAATGGAGACACAGGTAAGGTGCATGGAAAAGTGGAGAGGTGGGGAGAGAAATAGCAAGGAGATGAGTAGAGGGAGGGAGAGTAGAGGGTGATAGGGAGTTGTGGTAGAGAGAGAGACAGGAGCAGAGATAAAGGTAGCAAAAGAGATGGAGAGAAATAGGAGGGGCACAGAGAGAGAGAGGGAGGAGGTGATTCAGAGAAGAGGAGAGAGAGAGAACACAGATGAGGGAGAGAGCAGGAGAGGGAAGGAGAGGTGGCAAAGGGAGCAAGATAGAGCTGTCCAGAAATAAAGGAGGTGGTAAGAGGGAGGGAGAGGAAAGCGGTACATAGAGAAAGGTAGAGAGAGGAGAGCAGGTTAGTAGAGGGGTGGAGAATGGAGAGAGAGCATGGGAAAGGAGAGATGAAGAGCAAAGGAGGAGCTAAAATATACAAGTAAGAGGTAGAGAGACAGACACACAAGGAAAGAGATGGAGGAGAGAGAAGTAAGTAGAAATCCATCCAGAGGGAAAGAAAAAAAAGGACAGAGGAGAGCGCGTGTGATGGACAGGACAGAGAGACGCCAGGACAGAGTGGAGTACAGAGTTGGAGAAGAGAGACAGCAAGAGGAGGAGGAAAGCGCTAGTAGCAAGGAGGTGGGAGAGAGAGGGGAGAGACAGCAAGGAAATGGGGCAGAGGGAGATAGAGAGGGGTACAGAGATAAACAGCTGGGGAGAGAATGGGGACAGAAGACAGGGAGAAGGGAGAGTGCCCGCGCGCGTGTGAGAGAGAGAGAGAGAGAAAGGAAGAAAGTGGAGATACAGCAACCTGAGAGATGGTGAGGAGTCAGGGAGACCTACAGCAAGGGAAGAGAGAAGTAGAGGAGAGAGAAATGTGTGAGTCCGGAGTGAGAGATAACAAGAGATAAAGCGCAGAGCGAGACTGGGAAGATGGCGAGGGACACAGGAATGGGAGGGGAGGCGAGATGGGGCAGGGGCTGCAGAGTTGCGGGGTGAGGGGAGACAGGACTAGAGAGAGACAGTGATAGAGGAAGAAAGCCAGAGATAATGGAGAGGTGGAGAGGAGAGACAGAAATGGAGAGTGACGGAGGTAGAGAGGAGAGAGAGAAAGCAGGAGAGACGGGCAGTAGGATGGAGCGGTGCAAGGAGATGAGGAATGCTGGAGAGCCCAGTGGAGACACGTGGGAGAGAGGAGACAGATTTAGAAGCGGGGGAGATGTAGAGCTGCACAGAGATAGCAAGGGACAGAGGGGCCAGGGAGAGGAGAGAATAGGTAGAGAGCCGCTAGGAGGATAGAAATAGAGAGAGATGGAGCCGAAGAGGTGACAGGAGAGCTAGCAAGCAGAGATGGGGAGGGAGAGTGAGGAGACAGAGAGGTACAGAGGTCAAGCAGGGAAAGAGCAGGGAGATGGGGCGGACACAGCGCCAGGGAAGAGACCAAGCCAAGCGGTGGGGTGGAGGGAGGGAGGGAGTAGGGATAAACAAAGGTAGAGGAAGAGATAAGGACAGTGAGGAGAGCAGAGAGGTGATGACAGGGAGTGAAAACTAGAGGGACAGTGGAGACAGCAGGGAGAGACGTGGAGAGAGGCGGAGATGAGCTAGGCAGAGAGAGCAGTGAGAGAGGGAGTGATAGACGGGGAGATGGAAGGCTGCAGCAAGGAGAGGCAGGGAGAGATGAGATCGAGTAGGCAGAGAGAGACAGAGATAGGTAGAGAGCGAAATGGAGCAGGGGGAGAGAGTAAGCAGAGGGAAAGGTAGAGTGAGAAGAGACAGCGAGGAGAGAGGGGAGAGAGGAAACAGAACAGGCAGATCATGAGTAGAGAGGTGCAGGAGAGAATGTACATAAGGAAGGAGAAAAAGATTTAAGCAGAGACAGACAGGTGGTGTGATGGAGAGGGGGAGAGGGAGAGAGAAAGTGGTCAAGACAGATGTAGGTGAAGAGATGAGAGCTATGGAGGGAGGGAGAGATGATAGTGACAGGTGAGAGATGGAGAGACAAGTTGGGAGAGGTGGTGAGGAGAGACGTGAGGAAAGACAGGGTGAAGGGGAGAGAGAGCAAGGACAGGAAGAGTAGAGAGAAGCAGACAGGAGAGACCCAGAGATAGATTAATGAGACAGAGGAGAAGTGGAAAAGATGGGTAGAGACAGCTAGAGAAGGAAATATAAAGCGGGGAGATGAACAGGAGCTCGAGCAAGGAAGGATGAATAGGAAGATGGGGAGAGAGAGACAGCAAGGAGAGACAGGTAGAAAGATATCACAAGGACAGAAAGAGGCAAGACAGGCGAGAAGGGCAGATGAGAGACAGCAAGGAGAGGCAGAGCGCTGTAGCAAGGGGAGCGAGGTGGGGCACAAATAAGGAGATGGAAAAAAGAGGAGCAGAGAGAGATGGAGACAGCAGGAGAGAGAGAGGAGAAAGCAGTAGGTGAGTAGAGTGTGAGAGGAGAGGAGAGAGAGAGTGATAGCAAGGACAGAGAGTAAGAAGAGAGGGGTAGGAAAACATCAAGGAAAGAGGAGCAGGAAATAAAGAGATACAGAGACAGATGTAGAGAAATAGTCAAATGAGATCCAGAGATAACGAGGACGGATAGTAAAGGAGAGAGATATGGACTAAAGAGTGAGGACAGAGAGAGAGCAAGGAGATAGGGATGTAGATAAAAGGTAAGGAGAGGAGACAGAGAAGGTTACAGATAGGAGGAGAGAGAGACAGATAGCAGGAGAGAGAAAAGCCAGAGATAGCAACATAAGAGAATGCAAGGAGAGAAAGAGCTGGAGAGAGAGATATTAAGAAGGAAGGAGATGAAAGGAGTGAGACAGGAGGGAGAAAGAGCTAAATTCAATGAGAGCTAAACAATAGAAAGAGTGGAGAGAGTTAAAGATGCACAGACAGACTGACAGTAAGGCAACAGAGGGACAGTAAACTGAGAGAAGAGAGGTAGCAAGGAGAGAGATCACCGTGGCGGGGGGAGAGACGTGGCGGGGGGAGAGACGAAGATCAGGAGGTGGAGGGGTGATGATATAGAAAGAGCAAAGGTGACAGCAGGGAGAGGTGCGCAGAGCAGAGATAGGTAGGCTGACAGAAACAGCAAGGAGAATGAGGTAGAGGGATGGAGAGAGAGAGAAGCGGAGAATCAGTAACGAGATACCCAGGAGAGACAGATGAGTGTTGAGAGGTGGAGAGACACGAGGGAGGGATAGGGCGAGAGAGAAATAGCAATGGGGGCAGGTAGAGCAACGACAAGACTGCAGGGAGAGCCAGGGAGAGAGAAACAGGTAGATGACAGATGAGTAGGGGAGGGAGAGATCATCGCAAGGGAGAGAGGAGAGTGTAGGGGGAGAGTGACAGAGGAGATGGGGGAGCTGGGGGTGTAGGGAATGGTGGAGAGGTAGAGAGCAGAGAGCACTGTGCGGAGAGATGCAGAGATACAAGCAGAGATGGAGTGAGCTGGAGAGAGGCAGCAAGAGGATGGGGAGAGGGAGACGGCAGGAAGAGAGAAAGAGTGAGGAGAGAGGAGAGAGGAGACAGGGAGAGAGTGGCAGCAAGAAGAGTCAAAAAATAAACCCACACAGCTTTGGACAATTTCTTTATTTGAAAGAACCAGACACGGAGAAGGGAGCGGCTCTGTAATTCTGCGGCCGGAACTGGGCTGAAGCCCGCAAGGAACGAAGTCAGACGCTCTCCGCCACGCCACCTCCCACGAAAGTCAGTGAAGGTGGGTCAAGAGTTGAATGTGAGAGCAAACACCTCAAACTTCACAGAAAACACAGGCGGTATTTTTCTATTCACAGACCTTACAGAGATCTTGGCGGGGGGGTTGCGGGGGGGGTGGCGATTCGCAAGCAGAGAATCTGTGCCAAGCGGCCAAGAATAAATATGTGATCACATCAAACCAAACAGGTCTGCACAGCAGCAGGAAGACCAGACACCCGTCCTGAGGGGGGCGTGTCTGTCCAACCACAAAATAGAATGAGATTTTTTAATAGAAGGGAAAAAAACGTTTAAATACCCCTAGACATGGGCCCACAATGGCTTCCTTACCCCTCCCAAGTACAGCATACCCAGGAGTCCTGACTTTCTGCCTTTAAATAAACTTTTCTTTACATTCTTCAAGTTTCTCTCTGCTTATCTAAAATGTCTGCAAATTCCTTTTTACAGCTTCATGGGACCAGAACCCGCCGGCAAAGGACAGACACAGGTAGAAAGTGAAGGTAAAAACCAGACCTGATGAAGTGGTCGCAGAAGAGAGCGTGACAGCCACACTCGTGTCGCACAAGAGACTAAAGCCAGCCCCAAGAGACAGAGCCACAGAGCAGGGCTGGTCATTCCCAGGACCGCCACACCTGCAGCCGCAGGCCCCACCCCCCCACCCCCACCGCGACTGCCCATCTGGACAGAAGCTGCATGTGAGTGACCCGACCTGCACCGGGCTCCACAGAAGGACCCAGAAAACCGGCGGGAAGTTCCGTCCAGCAGCTCCAGAACAGCCTGGAGACACAGAAAACAAGCCACCCGAACAGATTGAAGAGAGATCCCACCTCGAAACCTTCCAAACCCAGTGATACAGAACTAGAAATCAGTAACGAGGGGAAGACTGAAAATTTCAAATATTTGGAAATTAAACACTCCCGAACAGCCGCCAAGCTGGAAGTTAGGAAGTACTATGAGAAAAATGCAAACAGGGCCTCCCTGGTGGTGCAAGGGGGTAAGGCACAGCACTGTGAAGCTATCCAGAGCCACTGCAGCACGAGTTCGAACCTGGCCAGGGTGATTCCCACATGGCGCAGCAGACCTCTCCTGCCTCGCCCGCTGCTCCCCTCAGCTGCTCCTGTATTTCAGTAGATCTGCCTGTTCTGCTCCCTACTCTGTCTCTGGTGAATCCTCTCACCACCCCACCCCTCTGGTCTAACCCCAGTTTGTATGCATAAATAAAATAAACCTTTAAAAAAATAAAAAGAAAAAAGTAAACAACCACCTGCCGCCACGCAATCGCGGAGGGAAGTTGCAGCTGCGTGTCCCAAGATTAAGAATAGAAATTACCCGAACTTTACACTTCAGGGGTTTAGGAAAAGGAAGAACTAAGTCTAAGTTAGGACAGAAATAGGAGAAATGAGAAAAAAAGACTCAATAGAAAGTTAATCAAGCTGAGCTTTCCTACCAAGATGTACCGCTTTAGTTGGCTAACCATGAAATAAAGTCCAACTTATGAAAAAAAGACAAATTCAAAGGACCTTAAGAGTCTGCTGTACGGGCCTCCCTGGTGGTGCAGTGGGTTGTCGCAGCACTATGACGCTATCTAGAGCCACTGCAGCACGAGTTCGATGCCCAGCCAAGGAGCTTCCCATAGGGCACAGCAGACCTCTCCTGCCTCGCCCACTGCTCCCCTCAGCAGTGTGTTTCAATCCATCTGCCTGTTCTCCCTACCCTGTCTCTGGTGAATCCTCTACCACCAGCACCACCCCCCGCCCCACACCTCTGGCCTACACCCAACTATATGCATAAATAAATAAATCTTAAAAAAAAAAGTCTGCTGTAAATAATTATCACCAACAAGTAAGATGTGTTAGGACAAATCCCTATAAGTATAAAAGTGATGAAGAAATAGTGGACAGACCAATAATGAAAACAGGAAAGCCCCAGACAAAACCTCCCAACAAAACCCTCACTCTGTGGAGACCGCGGGAAGGGCGGGCACTGACATGAGGGGTGCACAGGCATCTGCGCTTTTATAAGGGATAAGAACTGCGATACAGGACCATGTTCAGCAGGAAAAACCCCAAGTCAGTGACTCAGTGTTACACCAAATCAACTTGAAAAAGAAGAGTAAGACCACCAAAAATGGGCCTGTGGTCCAATGCGTTAAGTCTCAGCACTATGAAGCTATCCGCAGCCACTGCAGCACGAGTTCGATCCCTGACTAGGGAGCGTCCCACATGGCGCAGCAGACCTCTCCTGTCTCACCCGCTGCTCCCCTCAGCAGTGTACTTCAGTCTGCCTCTTCTGCTCCCTACTTTGTCTCTGGTGAATCCTCTCACCACCCCACACCTCTGGCCTACACCCCAGTTCTTATGTGCATAAATAAGTAAGTCTTAAAAAAAGACCACCTCCCCCCCCCAAAAAAAAAAAATCAATGATGCTAAGAGCTGGTTTTTCAAGAAGCTCAACAACACTGATAAACCTTTACCTAGGATAGTCCAGGCTAATGAGTGAAGTTTATTCCAGGGAAGCAGGAATGGTTTAATAAATTTATTTTTTTAAAAGATTTATTTATTTATACATACAAGCTGGGGTACAGGCCAGAGGCGTGGGGCAGCGAGAGGGTTCACCAGAGACAGAGTGGGGAGCAGAACAGGCAGATCAGAAATACACTGCTGAGAGGAGCAGCGGGCGAGGCAGGAGAGGTCTGCCGCACCATGTGGGATTCTCCCCGGCCAGGTGTCGAACTCGCATTGACAGCTCCACAGCGCAGCGCTCAACCGCTGCGCCACCAGGGAGGCCCCCGGTTTAATAAATTTAAATTGTTATTTAATACATGGTATCAACAAAATATTAGTAAACACAAACAGAAATGAAGAAATTACCATTTATGGCACAGAAATGCAAATTATCATGAGCGAAATATAAGAAACTATACACCAATAAATTAATAACTTTGAAGGAGCCTCTCCGGTGGTGCAGCGGTTAAGTGCTGTGCTGTGGAGCTGTCGGCAGTGGTGACCTGAGTTCGACTCCTGGCCAGGGAGATTCCCACATGGCACTGCGGACCTCTCCTGCCTTGCCCACTGCTCCCCTCAGCAGTGTATCTCCATCCATCTGCCTGTTCTGCTCCCCACTCTGTCTCTGGTGAACCCTCTTGCTACACGCCTCTGGCCTGTACCCCAGCTTGTATGCAAAAATAAATCTTTAAAAAATATATTAACTTTGAAGAAAATTTTCTAGAAAGATAACACTGGTCAACAAATTTTTACAAAAGTCATGTTACTGAAATAAAACTAGTCATTTTCTATCAATTTGTATGTGCTCAACACTAATATGACAGTCAAATTCTAATTTTGGCTCTAGTTATTTTTGTCATCTGCAATAAACTGATGTTTACATCATGAAATGCATGCCAATAGTAACAGGCCTATGGTTAATACCTATAAAAAAAATCAAGTCATAGACTGCTTCTTAGATTTCTTCGCTTGT
Source organism: Scalopus aquaticus (assembly GCA_004024925.1). NCBI lineage: Eukaryota > Metazoa > Chordata > Mammalia > Eulipotyphla > Talpidae > Scalopus > Scalopus aquaticus. Next base: position 101,998 of record PVIJ01005190.1, read on the forward strand.
CTCTTGTACAGCTGTTCAGGAATAGAATAGATGGAAGACGGTTTCCATTGTGCAAAAGCACAGCCTTACGACTTAGTTTCGAAGAGTCTAGAAATAGTCTCCATTCTTGTGGGTTATGAGTGATTTCTAAGGCATTCAATGAGGCCCCAAATATTGGAACAGAATACCAGAGTCCTTTCTGAAGAAAGGCTCCAACTGCTGGTGGCGCTTTCAATATAAAGTAATTGTGACATCTTCTTCTAGAAGATTCCATTGTTGGAGTCTTGATCCTAGCAATTCTGCCTTGTTCCTGGATAAGTCCAAATCACGAATCAGGTCATTTAGTTCTTCCTGTGTTAGTCTATGTGGGGTTGATGATGCACCACAGTGAAAATCTGGACCACTGCATGCTGATGGAGCAGGAGAAGAACAGGTCGGCTCACCCTTGTCCTCATCAGATGACTCAAGAGAATATTCTGCTGGAGGTTCTGGAATAGGAAGTCCCTCACCATGTGGAACTGGTCTCAATGCAGACGGAATGTTTGGGTAGATTATTCTCGACTTCTTTTGCTTTCGAATTCCACCGGAAAGAGGAGGAACCAAGCAGAAATAACAGTCTTTCATGTGGTTGCTTGGCTCTCTCCACACCATGGGGACTTCAAATGGCATTGATGATCTTTTGCCATTGAACCACTGTGAAAGCTGTGTTGTCCATGTAGCACAGCATCTATGCAGGGCCCACAGCTTTTCTTGGTCACCAACCTTGTATCCAAAGTAAAGATAAGCCTTCTTCACTTGAGAAGTGATACTTTTCTCCTGGTTGGCAAATGTCACTTCCCCCAAAATAGAGCAGAAGTTGTCCACGCTAATAACACTTTCGAGGCATGACTGTTCTGTATTGTGCCTAAATGGATAAAATAATAATAGTTCTATGGGAGAGGAGCTTAAACTGTCTCGCACAAAGTCTGAAATATTTTCAGTGCTCGACCCTTCCGACAGGGCTTTATATAGTGCACTGCTGACGTCAGCTTACTTCAGCAGCCGCCTGGCAGTAGTATTATATTGCATCAGAAAATGATGCAATTGACTCTGGGTGATGTGTGCATGATGGTATTATGCAATTGATGCAATGTTACATCATTCTAGGCTGATTTAGGATGTTGTTGCAATCCTACTGGATAAATTTACACAGTGAAACATATAAAATGAATTATATGAAATAGCTTCAAAACGAGAGCTAGTAAATTTTCAGAGTTATGTTCATGTTCAGCACACCAAGATACAGATTAGGGCCTTTTTAAGTCAATAACGATCTCAATGTTGACCAGTGTTACCAAGACTAAACCAGGAATAAACAGAAGTGTTTAAAAAGCCAATCGTGAGGCCAGCAATAAACACTTTTTCCAAAAACAAAAGCCCAGCGCTGGACAGCTTTACAAGCAAATTCAAACCTTTTTAAAAAATGAACTTATACCCATCTTACTCAAATTGTTTTGAAATAGAGAAGAAGCTCCCAAAGGACACATGCACCCCTATGTTTATTGCAGGACTGTTTACAAAAGCTAAGATACGGAAACAACCCAGATGCCCAAAAATAGATGACTGGATCAAGAAGATGCGGTACATATACACAATGGAATACTGTTCAGCAATCAAAAAAGATAAACTTATGCAATTCGCAGCAACATGGATGGAGCTACAAGGGATCATGCTCAGCAAAATAAGCCACAAAGAGAAAAATATCGAATGGTTTCATTTATAGGAGGAATATAAGGGAACCAAGTAAGAGAGCTACTTAGCAAGGGAGGGGAGGATAAGGGTTCAAAATGGGGGAAAAAAAGAGCACAAGGGACTATGGTGACGGTTCATGGGTGAATCAGTGGTGGGTAACCTATGGGGAATACACGATGTAAAAGATATAAATAAAAAATCAAAAAATTATATAAATAAATCAGAGAAGGAATACTCCCAAGTAGATTTTATGCCACTATTACCTTAATACCCAAACCAGATACAGCACAAAGCAAGAAAATGGTAGTACAGTACCCCTGGGGAACACTGATGCCAAAATCATCAATTCAGCACAAAGACAGTACATCACAATGAAGTGTAATTTATCCTAGGGACACAAGAATAGCCTAATATACATAAATTGTTACTTAAAACATTATAATAGCAAAAGTAAAGATAAAAATCCTATGATAATAGAAGCAGATAAAAGCATTTGATGAGATTCAGCATCTAACTATCATAAAGACTAAAGGTCGTATATTACAAACCAGATGACTCACTATGATACTGAAAGGGGAGTGTTCTGATTTTCAGATTTAAGGTCAAGGACAGGATAAGGATGCCCGTGTCACCGCCTGTTTAACTTGGTGTTAGAGGCTTAGCTACAGCATCAGACAACAGGAAATGAAGGACAGAAAAACAAGTGGAACTGTCATTATGCTCAGATGCTATTTTATATCTAGAAAACCCTAAGGCTCCACCAAAAAGCTATAAATGAATAGGGCAGCGTGACAGGCTACAAAACCAATAGACAAAAATCTGTTGCATTTTTACATACAAGCAACAGACAAGGGAAAAATTGAGAGCATAAATCCATTTGCTGTCACTTCAAAAAGAATCCAGTACCTCGGAACTACCTTCGCCAAGCAGGTCAAGGACTTACCCAGTTCAGCGGGTCAAGGACTTACCAGTGAAACGACAAGAAGCAGGGAGACATTCCGGCTCCTGGAAGGGGTTACTGAGATCAAAGCGATTGTTCAACTAAAAGGTTTACATAAACTTACTGCAAAACCCATCAAAACATCAATAATACTCTTCAAAGAAATTGGAAAAATTAAAATTTATATGGGAATATAAAGGGTCTCGAATAACAAAAGAAACACTGAAGGAATAAAGAGAAAAAGAGGCACCGTGTTACCCTCAGAGCAGCAGCAGGGAACAGCTTCAGCTTAGTTGTGACATAAACAGACCAAGCAAGAACCACAGCGCTGGGGGCTGCCCCCAGGGCTCTAATCCCTGACTTAGAAATCAAGGGCCGTCTGTGACCCAAACTCTAGGACCGGGTCACTGGAAATACCAAGGACTGGCCTGTACCCATATTTCATATGCCCGCACTTCTCACAAAAGTCGAGGGTGCCAATTACTCGAAATTCACCACCCACCACGTCTGGAGGCCTGTGGGAGTATCCAACGTTCAACTACAGAGAAGCGAGTTTCAAAAGGGAGAAAGAGCCGGGAAGCCATGTGACAGCGCTTCCCCGGGCACTGTGTTGTTCAGATTTCCAGTCGTTACTAATCCTGTTTTCCTGCAAAACACCCCGAATCCCCTTTCACGCTCACGGGGAACGTGTTGTGCAGGTGAGTCAAGTAAACTTCAATAGCCACAAGACTCCGCGTTCTCTTCCTTGTATCACCTCCAATACCCTGATCAGGTACTTTCTCAGATTCCAACTTCTACCCATAAATCAAGAGATGCTGCATCTCAGCAGTCTGAAAGTTTATAAAGAAACCATGTTTTGGAAGAATAACTCAGGGAAGCAGAGACCCACTGAGGCAGCGAGCCTGGCTAACCGTCCCTCACTCCTCAGACCTCAGTACTTCCCGCCTCCTCTGAGCGAGAGCCCGTCTGCCTCTGGCCCGGCGAAGGGAGCGCATCTCCTGAACCCAGCGGCGGTCTCTGGAGACGCTAACTGGAAGGCTGCCACTGTCTCCCGGACTTGGCAGCGGGCATATTCTCCCAAGCCCCCAAGCTTGCACGGTCACTGCCACTCGGGTGAAACGACAATTGCAGCTCAGAAGGGAAGGGTGGCCCGGGAAGCACAGACTGTGTCCAGGGTTGGGCAGCGTCCCTCTAACTCGCGGTGCCGGGCAGGAAAGCCCTGCAGTTCCCATTTCCCTCTGACAGACAGTCTGTGAGGGCAGGAGGCCCATCAGGAGTCTGGGTGAGGGATCTCCTCAGTGACAGGAGCCATGACTGGGGTGTAGACCAGAGGTGTGGGGGGCGGGGATGAGAGGATTCACCAGAGACAGAGTGGGGAGCAGAACAGGCAGATCCATTGAAATCCACTGCTGAGGACAGCAGCGGGCAGACAGGAGAGGTCTGCTGCGCCCTGTGGGAAGCTCCCTGGCCAGGGATCGAACTCGTGCTGCAGTGGCTGCTGACAGCTTCATAGGCTGAGACTTAACCCCTTGTGCCACCAGGGAGGTCCCCTAAATGCTTTTTCTAACGTCAAAACGGAAAAGTCTCTAACCAGCAGACAGGGCTGCTTGTAGCCAGTTTCTAGGCTACAAGGGATAAAGAAGGATCCTGAGGCAGGAAGTGAAAAGGAGAGAAACAGATCTGCTAGATCATCTACGAGTCTGCACGACTACAGCTCCTCCTGTAACTTGATGTGGTCCTCGCTCGCACAGTTTATTGTCTTTTAAGCCAAGGAAAAATGAAATTGGTAAGATGCTTGATAATTACGTTTCCTAAATAAATCTTGTCATCAGTGTGTTTATAGAAATCACAGATTTTCAGGACAATGGGAGGGTGCCTGCCACACGTCCGTGTTTATGAGGAAGAGCAGGGCTATAGGTTTCCTATAATCCTATTCAAAAAGGGGGAAAAAGCAACCACGGATGGAAAAGTTTTTTTCCACACTCTGGGGTTGATGCACCCAAGGGAGACACTACTGGGAACAACCCCGTCTGCTGGTTAGAGACTTTCCTGTTTTGAAGTTAGGAAAAGCATTTAGGGGGCCTCCCTGGTGGCACAAGGGGTTAAGTCTCAGCATTATGAAGATATCTACAGCCACTGCAGCACGAGTTCGATCCCCAGCCAGGGAGTTTCCCACATGGCGCAGCAGACCTCTCCTGTCTCCCCGCTGCTCCCCTCAGCAGTGGATTTCAGTGCATCTGCCTCTTCTGCTCCCCGCTCTGTCTCTGCTGAATCCTTTCAC